>JANSTQ010096651.1:0-14352 GCA_026167885.1 Bergia puertoricense
ACAGACATACCAGTTACCACCAGAATGTGAAGTCTGAAGGTTTGATCAACAGCGGTACAAAATAATTTTCACTTTCAGTGACAGAACACCTAAAATTAAAGGTATCATGTGGTGATGAAAACACGAGGTAGTTAACGATTTTATCTTTCCATTGCCATATTCTGATCATACTCCACCACCACCTGGATATCTCTAGTCTCCCAGCACCCCCTCCCTCCCCCACTCCGTCCCATCCAGGATTACAAGACATTAAACACCCATTCAGTCAAAGAAACATAATTTTCATACTATATATCACGATTACTTTTTCTACTACCTAACACAGCACTATGTTTGATTTCGTAAAATTCTAAATTCTGCTGGGATTACTCGGGGCAAGCACTGGTAGATAGCTTACCTTTCTATGTTGGGTATCAATTCTTTTTTTTCCCCCGCCAAGTTCAGCAGCTTGTCTTTTCTCCTCAATTCTTTCCAAAACATTTCCCGATGAAGCTCTTACAAAGATTCCAGTCCTCCAGCCTGATCCAATAGATTTTAAGGCAACGGGCGATGGGCGAATAAATGAACTTCTCATAAAACAACTTCCAAACCCACCCATCGACATTGCCGCCATCTTGAAACGTACCACAAAAATATAATTCTTACTGTCCGGGGAGGAGTACGAAAACAATTAAATTTGGTTTGTAATTTTTAAATTTGTTATAAAACTATAAAAGTGGGTAACTTTCTGTTAAATTCGAGGATGGTCAAGTAACTACACGTTACATTATTATTTTAAAAAAAACGACAAAGAAATAAAATTTGGACTCCTAATTCTTAGCCTAAGCCCTCCCCCCCAGAGTAACACACTGATCAGCCCCTGGTCAGCCCGGAACACGTGTTGCAGAATTTTGTATTCTGCACATGCGTAATGGCAAAAGCGCGGCAAATACGTCGCTTTAATCGGGGAGGAGGAAGGTAAAGAGTAAACAGTTTAAGGAGCATAAAAATTCGTCGAGTTCAGCCCGTTTTTAAGAGATGAGTGCCACTATTCTCTATGTCCAGGCATGTAAATTCATGCTAGTTCCAGACGAACACAGGCCATCGATGTGGGAAGAATTGTTCGGCCTCCTTCCTAAGTTGCGGCAGTCGCTGTCGTGTCGTGTTTGCCGAGGTCTTTTGGTAGATCCGTTCGGCTCTTTGTGCTGTGAGCATTACGTTTGCCGTGGATGTCTGAAGAAGAAACGATCTCTTAACCCAGGATGTCGTTGGTGTCAAAATCTGGAGAAGCTTGTCGAAGAAAAACAGATTCGCATCGTATTGGCTTGCTACAAGAAATTCTGCGAATACGTCACGGAATCATCGGCAGTTCGCAACATGCAAGTGCAAAATGGCGAATATAACAAGACCTTAGCCATTCTGCAGGAAGCCATAACAAGTCCGATTGACCTAAATAACACCAGCAAAGGTCACTTGCGGGTACCAGAAGCTGCGATGACATCGGCTGGATGCAATTTCGACGGGAATAACAAAATGGCGGAAAGATCACGTGACCAAACTCCCGCTTTGTTTTCAAGTGGGTTGACGAAGCCATTACCGAAAAGAAAAGTTATCGAATTACTTGCTGAGCCAAAGGAGGGAGATGAACAGCCAAAAAAGAAAAAGAAGAAATTTTTTAAGGGAACTTGCTATACTTACAAGAAAAAACGAACCACTGCCAAAATACCAAAAGAACAAGTTGAGAAAGAACAAGACAATTTGAAGGTGGAGTCACAGTTAATTGTTATTGAGGACTCAAATATTGACAATTCAACTGATAAAATTAACAGTGAAAAGGCAAACAAGCATTCAAAAGATATTGAAGTTGTTGAAATTATTGATGACAGCTGCCCATCAAATGACATGGAAGAGTTGACACAAAACTCTGAGAGGAAGCGAAGTCCAAAACCAACCAGATCTCACAAACACAAGGAATTAGATAAAAATGTGAAAAAGCAAATTCGATGTAGGTGTGGCAATAGTTGCAAACCTGGAACACAAAAATGTGTAGGTTCTCGCTGTCCATGTGTGAGAAATAAACTTTCTTGTTTAGATTGTTCATGTAAGGGCTGTGCAAACCCTCTTAATGACAATAATAATAATGGCAAAGGCATTGTGATAAGTTAGGGTGAAGATGGTAGATGAGAAACTGCAGTAGGTAACTTGGAAAGCTTGCTCTGAATGTGTTTGCATAGTTGTACAACCTATATAGTTGTAATTTAAACCTTGTGCAACAGAAGTTCCAATTCTAGCGATCTTCTGATTTTTGAAATTCCATCAGAAACTTTCATGTTAAATTTTCTTTAATTTAAAATAAAGTTTACAAAATGTGGAAGTACTTACAAACTCACTGCTTTTTTTGTAACAGATGAGGAAATAGATAGGTCCAGTCATAAGGTTGTTTGTTGACACCTCAATAGATCTCTTGAAAGTAGAGCAAGCATCTCCCCCAGCCTCTGCCTTTGACATTTTGAAAATATCCCCCAGTTTTTAGTTTAAATTTTGGAACTTCTGGTGCAGTACATGATGAAGACTTTTATTAAGGTATGGGATATATGATTCGCAAGTGCAATTTATCTTTTAAGAGTCTGTGAACCAGTTGCTTTTCATCACATATTCAGTTTTGGAAGCAACAATCATGCATGAATGCAAACTGATACGAAGCAGTTTTCATCTTAAAAGTACAGCAAAATACTTTATGTTTAAGTTTGTTAAAACCCATAAGATATTAACCCATGTGTAAGTTGGCCCTTTTATTGGTGTAGTAAAGGAAGTAAACTTTTAGGAACAATTATTTATACAAGGTCTAAATCTTAGCCCTTGTCTAACAATTGTTTATAACACCTTTAAGGGTTAAGATTTAGACCTTGTTTAAATAATCGGCCCTAAGACCCCTTGCTCATAAAAGTACTTTATCACTGGAATGGTTTCTGTTAGACGGAGCAATGCGGTATATGAGTACTACATTTTAAATTATTTTATTCTGTTTGTTATTCCTTTTAAGTCGACTTTTAAAGAATTGTGCAGATCAGTGAAATCCAGCAGCTTCTTTAAGGAGTCCTTGTAGTGTTTGTTTACATTAAAAATTCAAGGAAAGTGCATTGTTTACTTAGTTTAAATAACTTTAAGGTTAAATGTATTTGCAAATATGATTTAGTACTACTTAAGGTATTGTAAACTAGCCACTAATTTATTTTGACATTTTGGGTGAACTTAAAACTTCACATTAATTAACTGGATTAGTAAAGGCTCAACAGACTTGGAAAAGTATTGCATCAGCAAATATAATTTTTTCTATAAATTAATGAACATGATATGATCTTTAAGTACCTTTTAAAACTGATGTAAAAAGGGGTTTTGAATGTGTTGAAATTGCAATTTACACAGTTTCAACTCCCAAAACTCTCAAAGAACTTGACCTATTATTAATATTAATATTAATAGTATATAGAAGAATACAATCTATCAGCATATATGACAACTGTAAATAAGGTCTGCTCGTAGTATGTATTATTTTACTACCATTATTATAACATTGGAAATTCCTCTTGCAAGGAAGATTCAGTGGGACCTTCCAAAGGTTTTATGTGACAAGCGACATGGCCTAAGAAATAGGCAACAAACTTCCTGCTAATCAACAAGTGACGGGAGTTTACTGAGAACAATTGATAAAAACTGACAGTGACATTTCTCTTTCATTGGCTTGGTTTTTGAGGTGATGATCCTTTTTATGAAGTGAAAAGTGATAACAGCACCACCCTTGGAGGGCTTCTTCAATGGCAGTAAAATAGTCTTTTTTATGTTGTGGGTTTGGCATTTCCTAGTTTGGTACATTTGTTAACCCATGCAGCCACAAACAGGACCTAATTTTACGATGTGTTGCTCAGTTCTCCTAAATTGTATCCATACTTCCTTTTTAAATAATTTGGGAGGATTCTGTTTTTCTTATTGGATAGTTTTCTGTATGATCAACTCCTTTATTCTCCCAACCAAACAACTGATTATAAGCTGATGAACTAGCTGGGGCTGAAAGGGTTAAGGTTTAGCTGAAGCCCTTTATAGCTCAAGTTAAAAATGATTTCTAACTGGAACTACATACATGCATACATACATACATATATATATATACAGTTGTTCCCTGTGAGGCTTTTCAGCAACCTACAGCTCACGTGGCTTGGAGTAAAGATTTGAAGGAGCCAGAAATTTTGCTCAAAGACCTTGCAGCTTTGTTATTGTGCTCGGTAATTTTGGGCATCTTTTGGAGTTAGGAGCAACCTTGCTCAGTTTTGGCATACTAGGCAATTAAAGAAAATAACAAATTAGTTTATGGGATGTTATCACACTGTAAGTATGACATGCAAACTACAGAAAAATCATGGCAAAGGAAAAAATTAAGACAAATAAAAATTGCTGTACTTACCGTATATATTTAACTGCCTTTTTTGAAAGAGCAACGTTTGGGCTTGTATCAAGCAGCTTGTATGGTAAGGCCCATCCCCTCCTAACTCCCCTCCCTACCCCCTCCAACATTTTTTGTCACTCGTAGATGTTCCGCTGTACGTTTACGTTTCGCAGGCGCAAAATATATGCGCGCCACATTTGATATCGAAAGTCGAGCAAGAGAAAAGCGTCAAGATATTGAAAAGATTTTCCAATGGTATACTTCATAATAACGACACTGATATAAAACGGACTGCCAGAGGTTATATCGTTGCAACTTCAGTCAAAGACGTGATTGGGATAGGCTGAAGATTCGTTTGTCGTGGTTTGATTGCTTCCAATTTCAAAGCGGATTACGAATGTGAAGCAGAGCACTTCCTGAATGTTCCACTCGCCCACATCAGTTGTTGCGATGGCCATGCAGTTTATTTATGGTGACCTTATACATATTAAGATTTAGATTCCACGAGAGCAAGTTGAACACTTCATAAATGCGAATCGAAAACGGAATGGCTTTGACTCCAATTGTGAAGGCCAAAGTTGACGAACTGTTTCTGCGTTGGCTTTCTTCGCCAGACACGCAGAGACTTCTGAATGATGATCTTGGTAAAGTTATCGAAGGTCGGCCTGTCTCACCTAGACAACCGTCTCCGTCATGTACTGTTGGAGGCGTTCGCTCGATTTCCCCGCCCGCTCCACCCAGTATTTCTCCAACACCGATTCGTTCACCACGAAGTCCGAGAGATTCGAGAAACGCGACAAAGAGATCGCTTGGGACTGATCACCCTCCCAGGTCGCCGAGATTAGAGAAACATGAACCTTTCAAAAATTCAATGAAGGAAAATGAATTATTTTTGAACGATACGAAAATAACGCCAGGATGTGCCGCAAATTTGCCTCCATTTTATTTTCCAAATGGAAAGCCACAGCAGTCCGCAGATGCGGATGTGACTTTCAAGAAAGTTGCTCAGGTTTTCAAAGTGTTTGACGGCGGAAAAATAACAAGGCATCAGTTTGCAGCAGTTACGAAGGTTTGTTTTTTGAATATTTATGTATGTGATGTACATTAACATAAACATTTATTGTTTTTGACAAGTTTCGTGCGAAAGAGTGGTGTTGGTTTGTCATTGTGCTACCGAATACTATTTTAAAATCATCGTATTTTTTGCGTTGTAGAACGCCGGTCGCAATCTGATCTCTGTAAGTTGGCTCGAGAAAGTATTTTAAACGGACGGTAGACAGACATATCGGATTTTGCCATGGAAGGCTAATTTTTCTGAAGGGACCGTGATCGAAATCATTTCGAACAAAACTTGCAGTTGCATGTCATACTCATCGTCGCGTGTGTCACGCGTATGACGTATCATTCAACACTTGAACAAGACAGGTTTTAAAATATCGACTCCAACCAGGTGACAAATTCCCAAACTAAAGCAAATGAAAAAAGTATAAATCACGTAATATACTTTGCCAGAAGTATTCTTGGAATAATTGTTTTGTCATTGGTTCATACAGCAGCATAGCTGATACAAACACTGAATTGAACATTTTACTCGCTGCTACATGCAACTTAGAAATGTACATTTACATTTTCCATAAATACCCGAATCATTTTTCAGATAAAAGAAATTTCAAATAAAATACGTGGGACACAATATAGGATTTTTGTTTAAAATATTGACAGGTTCTTGAAAATGAAATCGAAAGAGATCCTGCTAGCCGCATCCAGAAATTAATTCATTTGCTGTTAAATCCGGCTACCAGCTACCGGAACTTGTATTTACAGTATTTGCAAGGCCAGAAGTTCCCTTTTTCAGTTTTTGTTCTTGTTTTCTTGCGCTGAGTTTCTTCTGGTTTTTTTAATGCTTAACGTTCACCAATTCGTATAATTGAATAACTTGAAAGAACATTGTTGTTTTAAACACGGGAATTTGAAGCTGATATATATAAATCACTACTCCTTTTCAAGTCTTTTGTTTGTTTGTTCTGACAAAAGAAATCTAAAAATATTACAATGGTATATTGCCTAAGGCGGTTGTATTTTCAGAGAATCTGGCCTTTGGCTGCACAGAAAGATATTAGTATTCGCTTTCAGTTTAGCTTCTAATATGTCAGGTATACAGTTATTTCAAAAAGGTTGTCTAGTGCACTATTTTTGTACACACTTTGTACAAGCTAGACTATTTGGATGAAGTATTTGTTTCTATCTGGCACACAAGATGTCCAGAACTATTGGCATTTGGCTTCTGTTCAATAATCACCAGAAGCATACATAATTTGACTTAATGCTCAGATTGTTTCACTGATATAAACTGTACACCCACACATAATTTTCCTTTATATTTGGTTCCTTGATGTGATAATTTATTCTGAACTTTTATGTGACGTTATTACTAAATGTTCTTGTACATACTGCGAATTGAGGGCCTTCAAACGATGTGGGACAAAATTTCAGATTTGTTGGCCAAAAAATAAAAAAAAATTCAAACAAGAACTTTTGTGGAAACATTCTTATTTCCCAATTGATGCAAAAGGAATATTTGTAGGCCAGACAAAATTTTTAATTGGCACCTTGTCAACAATCTAAAAAAGTTATACTGTTATACTGTTAAAGTTAATCCTAAGACATGCATTTTTGGAACAGGGTTTGTACAGCTTGGAAATTGTGGAAGTTTTATAAATTCGTTTTCCAGACTTGAAAGAATCATTGGACCTTTTGTGGAAAATGAAAGTTACTGTATCAAAACATGAGTCTGTGTATGAGTGAGAGGAAAACTCAAACTTGACAAAAGCTAGATTCCTACAAGATTAGACTTCTTGGTAATTAAAATATCTTTACCTATTTATTTGTCAAAAACTAACTGTTTTCTTTCTCATACTGGTTGTCCTGTTAAAAAAATGCTTAAATTGATATCACCAAGAAAAATCACAGCATCCAAAGGAGGGAAATAGTGCCCCCTCCTCTCTTTTTTATCCCGTTCAAGGCTCAGCATTAAGATTTATAAGTTACTGGCCCAACATGCAAGTAAAATTAAAATCTTACTGGCCCAACATGAAATGGCTGGCCTATTGTGGCACAAATTTGAGTTGTACCTTAGGCACAAGTTTTTATTATCTTTGTCCTTTGACAGTTTCATCTGTGTACTGTCCCCCTTGGGGCCACCACTTTTCAAAAGTTACTGGCCCGTACTGGCCTGGAGGGGGTGAAAAGTGTGTTTGGGCCAGCAGGCCATTGTTAATGTTGAGCCCTGCCTTCTTATCCCTTTTTACATTAATAAGGAATTCAAACCAAATATTTTTTTTACTGAAAACATTATTCTGCAACTTTGTAAATGTCAAAACTGTGCTCAAATTAAAAGAAATTTTCTGGAGTCCTAGCATAATCCCTAATCTACCTAGCAATGTGAGCCCCCTTTTAAAATGTTAAGATCCACCCCTGTATAGTCTACCAACAAAGATCTAAAATATCCAGGGAAGTGAGGTGTCATTTGCATCATGTCACGCATGAATACCTGGAGGTGATAAAATAGCATAGAGTATTCAGGCTTTGAGAAAATGTGCTATTCACAAGCTTGGTATATACTAATAGACTATAATTGTTTTCTTTCCCACCAGGCTTGTGGTCTTCCACTTTACTGGAAAGAGCCTTTGTTTGCTGCTTCAGGAGGCCACAAAGATGGATTTGTCACTTTACCCATGTTTAATGCAATGTGGAAAAGGTACATGTAAACACCAGACTTTTCTATCTTCTTAGTCTATTCTGATTTTTTCATTTCAAAATAAATAATTATATTATTAAATATTATTAGTAAACAGACATAAATTAAAGCGTTTATAATAAATTTTAATTAGTAGTTTATCATGGACTTAGTTTATAACTGTAGACTATCATATTATAGCACACACACAAATGAAGAGCAAGGTGCAAAATGCAAGTGTTGATTAATTAAACCACTTTTCACAAAATCTCAAAGTTCTCCAATTTCATGCAATACTACAGTGGCTGCTATTTATATTGCGTAGCCAACACTTTGTTCTTGTATTCCAAGTTGAGTTTCCTCCTCAAAGTCGCCAAATTCCTTTGCCTTTGATAATAAAAAAAAGAGTGTTCAGAAAACGTTTTTGTTAATTGTTAGGTTAGCCAAAGAGGCATACTAGAGCAGCTGTAACAAAAAATGAGAAATTTGACAGAATTTTGAAACATTACCTGAAATCATCAGTTACATCACTCTTGCACTAAGCTCTTCAAATGCTTGGCTGTTACTGGAAAGTCAATTCCTCTCTGATGATAAGTTAGTACGTAAGTAAGTGTGGTGGTTGACTTTAACCCTAAATGCAGCCAGAGGCTGAATTACTAGGGCTTTACAATGTTGGGAGACTTGAAAACATGACTGCATTTTACAGATGCAAATTGCTGCTGCGCAGTTTGCAATATTTTTGAGTATAAATGTTCCCTGCGACCAGGACAGGACAGACCACAACACCGTTCGTAACCCTGCTCTTATTGATGAGTGTGTGGGGCCTTTTAAGTCCCCTGCTAGGATGACGAGTTACATGTAGATACATGTACAATGTAGATGTCGTATTTAATTAGCACTCATCCCAATCTCCCCCTCTTAAAATTTATGGTACCTTTAAGTTTTAGTAACACATGGTGAAGAAGAGAACCAATTTATTTTTTTGAAAAATTGGCTTTTAAATACCTTTATTGTCAGTCTACAATAATAGCACTTTTTTTCCTCAAAGTTTGAATTGAAAGGTTTATATCACATTAACCTGACTGATATTGAATTTCTTAAGAAATCGAGTGAGACTGTAGTATTATGGCTTTTTAGTACTCACTCTCATTCTGGTACACTTCTATGCTTGCTTACTATATATCATGATTACCTGTGTAAGAATACTGTACATCTGAAGACTCTGAGGGTAGAGCTTGTTCACAGACATTAGACTTCTTCAAGGTAACTACTGGAGTTCTGCAAGGCAACACAGCCGCCCCATATCTGTTCATCATTGTGCTAGATTATGTCCTGTACCTGGTGTTTTGAGACTCCACTCTTGGCTTCAAAGTTCAACCACGTAAGTCATCTAGACAGCCTGCCATCTATGTTACCGACTTTGACTTTACAGATGACATTGCAGTGGTCAGCGAAGACGTTGCAAATGCCCAAGAGCTACTTAAGGCCCTTGAACAAGCGGCTTCCATAGTGGGTCTCCAATTCAGCTCAACGAAGACCAAGTACATGGCTCGCGGCAAAGTTCCATCATGTAATTTAACCCTACAAGATGGCACCCCCCTCAAAGAAGTTAAAGACTTCAAATACCTAGGGGCCTGGATCCCACCAGTGACAAGGATATTTCGACCTGGAGGGCCTTGGCATTCAACACCTGCAAAAAGCTCAGCAACATTAGGGAGTCACCCCTTTCCCTTGAAATCTGCCTGAGGCTCTTTAAAGCAACAGTTGAACCTGTGCTGCTATACAGATGTGAGACATGGACAGTCAATCAAGAAATGCTCGACAGACTTGATGGTTGCTTTACACAACTCCTTCACATTGTGCACAATGTGGACTGGACAGCAAGAATCCGCAACGCTCAACTTTATGGCAATGGTATTGTTCCACCAGTCAGCTGCATCATTGTTAAGCAGACATTAAAATTTGCTGGCCACACTCTGAGGGCCATGGATCAGCCAATCTCAGACCTGATATTGTGGGAGCCGATTTCAACTTCTGTGAAACTGTCCTATGTTAAAACTCTTTGACATTATACTAGTGTAACAAAGCAGGAGCTGAAGGGGCTTATGTCAGATCGACAGCAATGGAGGCACATCTGGGGCATGTATGACAGGAGAGCCCGGTCAACACGATAGATAGATAGACTAGGAACCTAGACACTCGGATGGATTGGAATTGACATCAACAACTAAAATAGAATTCAAATAACTTTCATTTTCTGATTGTCCAGTAAAATATCCATAAATAAAAACAATTTTAGTCCCTTTTAGTTATCTATCTCATTTGTTCCAAATTTTTTATGATTTGACAGCTGTCTTTCCATTTTTTGATAAGTTAAGTCAGTTGTTTGCAACTTTGTGAGATGAATGAATATATCATTGTTTCTATCTTTTCATTCCTTATGGTTTGAGTTTTGTATTTCCTCTTAGTTAAATTAGAAAAAATAACAAAATAGTGACCCTTTTTAACCAATCAGATTACATGGAGAGGCCACAAATGCAAGTTTTCTAATGATCATAACTTTTAAATTATTTAATATTTTGTATTTTGGCATTTCTATGTGATTTTGGTGTTCAACTTGATTTTTCTTAAGTCATTTTAATTTTCAGAACTTCCTTCTGAAAATATAATAATGGTCTTTTATGCCTTTCTCATAAAACAGAGTTACTCAGACATGCCACGATAATGCATCAAGATTTGTTCGACTTCTCAGTACAAAGCACAACAGGAACTACTTGGTCGCAGAAGACTTTGTTCCTTTAATGCAGGTAGGCTTGATAGACCTGATATTTATAGAGAGCCCAAGGCCTGTTAAAAGCTTATTTAAACAGAGCCTACATCATAGCCAATGATCTTCCTTTGTCCAATGGTATTCGAAACAATAGTGAGACAAATTGTCTTGCACTTAGACTTAGACTTTGCTAAAATATCAGACCTGATATGTTCAAAGAATGCTTCAGTAAAAAACTGTCTATTTTTGACATTCATTTGATAACCATCAACCCCAAGTGACCCACCTAAGGTGGGTTCAACATACATTTGAACGCTGAAACCCACTGACCTGCTGTAACTGTAGAAGAAAAAGCATTTGTTTTTAAAACTGTCAGTACTGGCTGCAATTCTGCTAAAATCAGCCAAATTAATATTAAAGGAAACTTTAACTCAGAGCTTGAATTACACAAAGAGTGAACTCAAAACTACATGTAAGATAATTAATGAGAAGCAAGAAAATGGTCTCAAAGAGCAGAAATTGGTGTTTGAGAGATCCTAAATTTCAAAATTTTCTGGGGAAGCATGTGCCTGATTTTTCAAAAAATGATGCATATTTTAATACAGATGTCACAATATGATACATGATATGATATATAGTATACACAAAAGAACCGCATTTGAAGAGCAAGATATTGAGACAGTTGTAGGTTAACTGAAGTGGTTTTGTTTTTTTTGCGGGCTCGGGTATGTACCATAGACATTGTGTTTAAGGAATACCACATGATTGCATGCATACAATCCATAAAAATGTTTTATGAAAAAGTATCACTCTTGAACTTGCAGTGTTTTCATTTGTCAAGTTGTGTTATCACTGTTGTGAGCAGGATGAGAAATGTGATTAAACAAACTTTATTGCAGAAAAACATAAAATATGTTGTGTGTCATATTTGTATCGATATTGATATTTATATTGTTAAAAGAAATGTTGTGATATTTGCATATCAGTGCTGGCAAGCCTGAGGCCAACAGCACCCGTCCAGTGGCTTAATGGCCCATTCCAGGGGCTGGATGGTGCGGCAAAAGGTCACACAACAGCCAGACCAGGAATCAAACCTGAGACCTTCAGGTTAGCAGGCAGAGATCATGTGGATTGAGTTAACATGGCAGACATGTTGCATTAGTCACTAAGCTGTGGAGGTTAAAAACTATTCATGATCACTCTTTACAGACTACAATTTGAAATGTGTATATAACACTGACTGCGGAGCTTCTTTGAAGTTGGGGGTTGGGGGGGGGGGTGACCTGAGCTGATTAGTGACTCAATATTGGCGGGGCTGAACACATTTTCTCATAAACTCTTTAAAATTTTGAAAATATTGGTGGACTAAAGCTCCTCCAGCCCCCCCTGCTCTGCAGTGCCTGTGTAATTATTACTGTGTATGTCCACAGAAAACAATTAAGGAACTTTTAAAAATATTTGTGAAAATAAGTCTTTTGTTGTTGTTGTTTTATAGGATCTGGTTGACACACACCCAGGCCTTACATTTCTAAATGATGCAAAAGAATTCCATTCAAGATATATTCACACAGTAAGTGAAACTGATGCAGTGCCACAACCAAACGTGAATTTTAAGCAAGGCAAACAAATCTTCTTTTTCTTCTATTCCTTTTAAGGTCATTGCCAGGATCTTTTATTGTGTGAACAGTTCCTGGACAGGTCGGATCACAATTCCTGAGTTGAGACACAGCAATTTTTTAGAGGTTTGTGTAAGATTTGTAGACCTTAATAGAACTGAGAACACACAATGTTTATATTAAGTGTGTGTGACTTGGGTATTTGCCAAAACAGAAATGGACAAAGATAATTGCATGCTGAACTCAAGTCAGCAGGGATAAGCCAAATTGTTGTTATGGGACATTTATATTTTGACACTGGGAAACCTAAGATTTTGTTGGATAATGAAATAAATGAACGAAATAGTAAGAAAGAGCTTATATCAAGAAAAGTCATGAGGACAGAATTTGAAGCATGTAAACCTTGTAAAAAACTATCAGCAAATGTATTTACAATATTTTTAACTGGTTGGACAATCTCCTCCTCCCATCTCCCAGCAAAAAACCTCATTGATAGGTGCATAAGAATTGGGTTGGTATATATTAATTACTTTAAACAATCTGCTGATGAAGCAAGACATTTAAGAGTAATATTTTCACTCCAATAGGTTTTAAGTTACCTTGAGGAGGAGGAAGACATTAATGAGGTAAGTGTTTTGAGTCTGTTGATCAGGGGCCACAGAGAAGGAGGGGCTTGTGCACATGCATTTTTGCTTACCTTTTTTAAAAATTATATATAGATAGAGATAAAAATTTGAACCTCTACTGTCTTTCTGGGACTATCCTCTCTGCAAAAGAAAGTAATATAAATTATTATTAAAATATCAGACAAGGGTATGCTGTGAAACAAGCACAATACTCAATAGAGTACGTCCCATTCTAAATCTAGCGTAATCCCCTTTTCTGTTTACCTTTTTACCATTTGCTATGTACAGTGTTTGTAGTATTACAGAATTTTATGTGTTTTGGCTTTCTTGTTTGCACTTAAATTGTAAACTCACATTTCTAGTACATAGTTTGAAGTTTTCAGGCGTTTTAGTGATTTCAAAAATTAAAATATCCTGGACTGCCATGGGAGGTTGGTACTTTTGAACAGCACTTGCTCATTTCCTGACTTTTAATGATGGGCTCTGTACTTTTGTTTCAGGTATCAGACTATTTTTCCTATGAACATTTTTATGTGATATATTGCAAGTTCTGGGAACTGGACACAGATCACGACTTGGTGATAGATGAGAAGGATTTGATCAAACACGATAGTCATGGTAAGTACAATGTGTGAACACCAGGTAAGATTACTTTTCACTTAATGGTCCAGTTATTCAAAGTGGGTTGATTTTGTTATCTTTAATTTAACTTTGTAGCTGAAGGGCAGTGGGAGTGCTGCCGACAGAACTCTAGGTCTCTTTGTGGACCTACCTTCCTAGGTCAGCTAATGGTATCCAAAAACAGGGCTCAAAGTTTGTGCCTAAATGGTCGCATATGCAACCAGAATTTTAAAAAATGTGCCTAAGAAAATTAGCCTGGTCATACAGCTGCACCTCGATGCAAGTGATGAAGTGCAACAGGAAAGTGGCAAGCCTCAAGCCACTACTCCAGAACAATAGCTCGCTCACACTGGCCTTTTCAATAAAGTGTTCAAGCGCATTTGAAATGTATTTTGTCCAAGTTGTTATTTAATGTAATGAGCAAGCAAATCAAGTCTGATGTGTGGAGCAGCCTCAGTGAGTCAACAACAGAGGCTTTGATCTTGGTCAGTATGGAGGTTGATTTGATCCTGATCAGTATGGAGGTTGATTTGATCCTGATCAGTATGGAGGTTGATTTGATC
>JANSTQ010096762.1:1756-14344 GCA_026167885.1 Bergia puertoricense
ACATCCTAGTAACATCCTAGTAACATCCTAGTAACATCCTAGTAACATCCTAGTAACATCCTAGTAACATCCTAGTAACATCCTAGTACAGTTTATCAAAATGTTTAAGAGCCCACAGGCAGCCACAGACAACAAGCATACATTGCCGAATTTCTCACATACAGAAAATCGAACATCCTCTTTGGACTAGTTTGTATCTTCTTCCTTGGAAGCAACTTTTTTCCCTATCGTTAAATTTTTTCATTCAAAGTTCAATTATTTTTGTTTACAGGACTATTTCTTTGAACAGACCATTTATTATCTGTAATAGCAAACTTTCAAAACTGACATGTAAGCCGATTGTCTATGGAATTTCAAGGAAAAAATAACTGAGGTAAATGAACACGGTACAAGATAGTCGTCCTTCCTTTCCTCGCCTGAATTCCTTTACGTATCTACATCGGGAAATTCCTCCGCCATCGCCGCTTGATCCAGGAACTGAGCGTAAAACTCCTTGAAGACTTCTCTGAAAGATACGTACATAAATATAAATAAAAAGTCTAAGCATGATATTCATGCTTCACGCGACTCAAAGTTACAAGTAAATCAAATTCAAAACTACGAAAGTTTAGACATGTTTTAAAATTATTACTTTTTACACTTTGGGCAAAGATTCCCGATTCTGGACTGTTCGGGATCGTCTTGTTCGTTTGCACTGATTCTGAAAGAAAGCCACAGTTTATATAGGACTAAAACGAATCTAGTGTTGCGAGTTTAGTAGAAACTTTACCTCATTCTCTTCAGGCATAAATTCCTCTATACTTTCTCAAGTGTTTTTCCAGACGTTATGTTTTCAATAATCCCAAAATTTTAAAAATCCAAAACTGCAGTTAAGCTGTACAGTGCAACCAAAACCTTGGTATTTATCAATCTTTGCTTCTTTTTTCTTCTTCTGACGCATCTGAAATGCCTTTCGAAGATTTCCTTACCACAATTTGAAAAGCATTTCCTCCTTTTCCAGTCCCTAATTAAGTCTTCAGTAGTCTTAATAACTTTTGGCAACTATTTCACTCTTATATTAAACAACTCTAGTTGAGCCGAATCACTTAAGATTTTGTTTACCTATTAAATCAACAACTTCCTTTAGATTCTTAGATTTGCAATAAATGTGATTCTTAGATTTGCAATCAATTTGAACAATGAAAGCTCGACAGACATAATGAAAGAGTCTATGTATGTTGAAACCTTGTTTCTCCAAATCACATTTCTAAGAGAGCTAGAACATTCGCACCTATTTCATTGGAACAAAATTCATAAAATACTGCAGCTCAGATTTCCCTAAATTTCTCGTCTCTCTTTGTCCTATTTTCCTGACAAGAAGTTTCCAAAGGTATAAAAAGGACAACAAAAAACAAGACAGTGTAAAAAGTTGTTTCATAAAAGGTTGTCTCGTTTAACTGAACAGTCGTGTACTGCACATTCGTACACATTTTATGTTAGAATTTGACGAATCTTTTCCAACGCAGAACTACGTATTACCGATATTCCCTCGAGTCACAATAAAACACACAGCAATACTTTGCGGTGACAGCTCCAGGCTCCCAGTATCTCCAAATATTTATAAATATCACCACACCCGTTGCAAAGATACTAGCGAGGTAAATATATCCAACATGTCATACTGGTAGATTCCGTAAATAAATAAACTGAACCGCACGTGAGCCTAAACCCAGTGAACTTCTTACCCTATCGCACGAGCCACTGGCTCTGTTGAATTCTCCGACATAAACACGTGACAAGCGAATCTGCGATCGTCAGGATGTTTGGTGATGAAAGCAAAATACCTGAGGAAAGAGAGAAGGCAGTGTAAATTTGTAAGAAGTAAAATAAAAAAAACAAGTTAAGCCCGGAAACTCTTGCAGCAAATTGGAAACTCAGTTTAAAGGTTCATGTATATTTACATTCTGGAATATATTTGATCCCCATGTTTGTTTTTGGAGTCAAACAAATCACGAATGAATAAAAACAACAGACTCCCCGAGATCTCCCCGAAAAAAGCTTTTCACAAGTAGAATTATCTCACCGCGGATTCTGAGGATGACATCCACAAAACGTCACGTTCTTTAAGGCAAAGAAATGTTCGGGAAACTCCTGCAAAACCAACAGTGAATTAAACTTAATTTGTATCGATTGATCGAATTACTGTATACATAACACACTCTGATATTTTCACAATAATAGACCCTATTCAAAAATAGTGACTATTTTAATATTCTTTTGTCTGTATTTAAATTAGCCCTATTAGCCTCGTTCTTCAGTCAAAAAATCAAAAGAATATATTAACCTGAACGAGGCTAGTAGGGCCAATTTAAATACAGACAAAAGAATATTAAAATAGCCGCCATTTTTGAATAGGGTCTATAATAAAGCTAAAAAAGGAGCTGGTTAAAATACATCCTCTATCAACTGGAAGGATTGGGGAGGGGCGATCTTTAGATTAATTTACTTTTCCTGGAAACTGTTTTATGGTTCGATATTTGAATTTGGACCAGATAAAAGATTGAGTAGAGACAATTTAAACTCCATGACTTGAAGTCGTTTTCCAAAATTTAATTTTGTCATGCTATTTTAAAATCCAATATTTCTTCTATGGCTGTGTTACCCTGGCCAGTGTTGATAGCATTGAATGAATAATTTTTAGTCTTGAGGGCTAGGGCAATCAAAAGAAATGTCCCTCTGACTGAGCTTTTTTGGAGGGGGAGGGGCGCGGGGGGGGAGGTAACCAGTGTCACGTGTGTTGGCTTAGCTATAGGGGGTCAATGTTTTGGGCACACATTTTCAACTGCTTCTCTAAATTTGTTAGTTGGAATAGAAGACCTACTCACAAAGGTGGCACCAGACGAGTGACAGTGTGTGTTGGAGCAGAAGACCAACTCACAATGGTGGCACCACTAGAGTGACAGTGTGTGTTGGAACAGAAGACCAACTCACAAAGGTGGCACCACAAAAGTGACAGTGTGTGTTGGAATGGAAGACCAATTCACAATGGTGGCACCAGAAGAGTGACAGTGTGTGTTGGAACAGAAGACCAACTCACAGAGGTGACACCACAAAAGTGACAGTGTGTGTTGGAATGGAAGACCAATTCACAATGGTGGCACCACAAAAGTGACAGTGTGTGTTGGAACAGAAGACCAATTCACAATGGTGGCACCGGCTGAGAGAGGAGTGACAGTGTGTGCTGGAACAGAAGACTAACTCACAGAAGTGGCACCACAAAAGTGACAGTGTGTGTTGGAATGGAAGATCAATTCACAAAGATGGCACCAGAGGAGTGACAGAGTGTGTTGGAACAGAAAGACTAACTCACAGAGGTGGCACCACCAGAGTGACAGTGTGTGTTGGAATGGAAGACCAATTCACAATGGTGCCACCAGAAGATTGGCAGTGTGTGTTTGAAAACTTACTCACAAAGGTGGGACCAACCAGAAGTGTGACGGTGTGTGTTGGAACAGAAGACCAACTCCCAAAGGTGGTATTGGATGAGTGACAGTGTGTCTGCCTCACCTTTTGCTCTTTTTCAAACAGTTTTCCCAGCTTAAGCTTGTTCTGCTTCTTACCCTAAAAATTAGTATTTGAAGTTTAGCAAGTTTGTTTTGAGAGGACAAGGGAAGGGCCACCGTCGGGCAAGGTCTGTGTTTTCAGTGCAAGCAAAACAGCCAGACAAAAACAAGGGCATAGACAGGGGAAAATGGCATGGACAGGGAACAAGGACAGGAGTAAGGGCAGCAACAGGGGTAGGGACAGGAGTAGGGGCAGGGACAGGAGTAGGTGCAGGGACAGGGGTAGGGGCAGGAGTAGGGGCAGGGGCAGGAGTAGGGACAGGAGTAGGGGCTGGAGTAGGGGCAGCAACAGAGACAGGAGTAGGGGCAGGAGTAGGGACAGGAGTAGGGGCAGGGACAGGGGTAGGGACAGGAGTAGGGGCAGGGGAGAGGAGTAGGGGCAGCAACAGGGGCAGAGACAGGAGTAGGGGCAGGAACAGGGACAGGGGTAGGGACAGGAGTAGGGGAAGGGGACAGGGGTAGGGCAGGGACAGGGGACAGAGAAAGATACGAAATCCCTAAATTATTACGTGATCAAAGAACGTATCCAATTTGTGTTAAACATGTACTGTAGAAGACGAAATTCATTTTATATGTGAATGTACAACTTACATGGCTTAAAGAGAAAACATTACATACACAAAACACTTAATATGGAAATGAAAATGGACATGTCATCTTTATCACCAGAGGAAATAATTTTAATTATTTTAAATCCAGACATTTCAAATTGTTACGAAGAAATTGCTTTGTTTGTTTACAATTGCTTCAAAACATGAGCAACTTATTGTTTCTTCAAATATATATTGTACTTTGTTTTAGCAATGACCTGTTGTATTTTAACTATTGTTTCTGTGTTATCATAGCAATTATCTGGAATAATTCTGAGCCTTAACAACAATTTAACAGGGAGAGCATTAGAAATTTCTGATAATCAGTAAACATAAATACTCAGACACCAGTTTTTAGCTTCAAACACAATAAAATTGCATTTTAACAATTTATACAGTACACTGCTCATTGCACACATTCTCTGACTCCTCAGTCCTGTAGTGTTGCCATTACTACTTTGCATTGTGTCTTTTCTGCATGTTCATAAATGATTTTCTAGCTTGAGCAAAATTAAATTGATCAACAGGTGGTCCTTCAAGAGCTCCAGTACTTTAATCATAACATTTTAATCCTATTTTGACAAGAGAAGCCCATCTCACATGCTGCACTTGCAACTGGAATTACAAGAACAATATTTTGCAAATGTTTTGAAAGCTGGAAACTGACCACAGAGAACTTCATTTGTCAAAAATACTTTACAGAATTACTCTATAGAGAGATGTCTGTGTGAGTTTAGGAGAAACTTGAACTGAAGATAATCAGCTTGGACTACATTGTAATCTATCAGACAGCAAACAGTTTCTGCTCCAACCATCTTTTCTTGACTATGATGCTCAAGCAAAGCATTAAGAGCTTCTAGTCCATGATCAGCAATATCCCTGGAATGTTGTGGGAGGCACTGGGGATTTAGTGCTACGTCAAGAGCTTTTATAACTTTGAAGATGGCAGCCAACCAGTACGCAGTTCGCAACTGTTTTTTTTTATATTGTCCTCATTCACTTTGTTCACATTGCTACTAGCTCTCTTAAAATGATCTTGTTCCTTAATGACACCGAATGAATTTTTATGATCAGGGAGATCCACGTGCTGAGTTAACGCAGATCTTTGAATGTTTTTACAAGTGCCAATTGTGAAGTAGTTTTTTTCCTGGCCTTCACGCAGGTTTTGCAGAACATACTGGGGAAAGTAATTCATTCTTTTCATTACGTTTAATTTGCAAATTTCTGCAGCCATTTTGGAAGGAATGTTGCATGTCTATCTGATCCCGGTTGAGCAATGACAGCTCCTTCTGCACCTGTGTCTTCTGCCTGTTCTGGTTTGCCAGCATTCTATTCTTCATCAGTTGCTGAATGTTTCCTGTTACAACCTCGAACAAAGACTTGCTTGTCATAATGATAATTTATACATGCCAAGACCAAAGAATACATAAATATAATCAGCCTACCATAACAGGACATGTCATCGATCTTATCTAAAATGGCAGTCGTGTTACTTGAAAAGCCTGGCTTTCCAATGTTGCCTGGCTGCCAAGTTCCAACTCAAGCGACCAGTGACTGGCCGACAGAGATTGAACTGGCATTTTGCTTTCAGCTGATTAACTGGATTTTATAAAATACAAAATCTGAAAATTGGACGAAATGGAATCTAAAACAATCAACTTTGATTACAAAGCAAAATCTAAATTTAATCTTCTCTGCATCCCAGGGATGCATTGCTTTTTGTAAAATGCTTTTTTAAAAATTATTTTGTAAAAGTGCACAATTTTTGCATTAATGATATCCTCGTGTAATGGTAATGTCAGTAAAGCAAATATTACTTCATAAGAATTATGAGACAGGGACTGGGGTAGGGGCAAGGACAGGAGTGAGGGCTGGGGATAGGGGTAAGGTAGGGACAGTGGACAACGAGGGAAAGAGACTGGGGTAGGGGCAAGGACAGGGACAAGAGTTGGGGCAAGGACAACAGTTGGGACAGGGACTGGAACAAGAGTAGGGGCAGGCACAGGGGACAGAGGTAGGAACAGGAGTAGGGGCAGGGGACAGAGGTAGGAACAGGAGTAGGGGCAGGGGCAGGGGACAGAGGTAGGAACAGGAGTAGGAACAGGGACAGGGGACAGAGGTAGGAACAGGAGTAGGGGCAGGGACAGGAGACAGAGGTAGGAACAAGAGTAGGGACAGAGGCAGGGGACAGAGGTAGGAACAGGAGTAGGGGCAGGGACAGGGGACAGAGGTAGGAACAGGAGTAGGGGCAGGAAGAGAGGTAGGGAGAGGGGTAAGCAAAGGCAAGAGCCCACACAGGAAGGGGTACGGGTAAACAGTAGAGACATGGGCAAAAGTGGGGGTGATGGTAGTGGTGAAGGTAGGGACAAGGGGCAAGGGCTGGTGCAAGGCAAGATTAAGAGAGCAACTGCAGGTGAAAGAGTCAGTGCAGGAACACAGGCCAGGGGTGTGGGAAGGGGAAGGGCAACAGCAAGGGAAAGAAAAGGTTCTAGGGAGAGGACATGAGGTTTGAGAAAAAGCATGAGAATTAGTAGAAGGGGCAAAGTGCAGATGGAAGGCACAGTCAGTGGCAAAAATATGGGAGAGGGCAGGGTGAGAACAAGTGAGTGTAACTGATCAAGGGCAGTGGCTGGGGCAGGGTAAACAAAGGGTAATGAAAATGATTGAAGGTAAATAAGGGGTAATGAAAATGATTGAAGGTAAACAAGCGGTAATGAAAATGATTGAAGGTAAATAAGGGGTAATGAAAATGATTGAGGTAAATAAGGGGTAATGAAAATGATTGAGGTAAATAAGGGGTAATGAAAATGATTGAGGTAAATAAGGGGTAATGAGAATGATTGAAGGTAAATAAGGAGTAATGAAAATGATTGAAGGTAAACAAGGGGTAATGAAAATGATTGAGGTAAATAAGGGGTAATGAAAATGATTGAGGTAAATAAGGGGTAATGAGAATGATTGAAGGTAAATAAGGGGTAATGAGAATGATTGAAGGTAAATAAGGGGTAATGAAAATGATTGAAGGTAAACAAGGGGTAATGAAAATGATTGAGGTAAATAAGGGGTAATGAGAATGATTGAAGGTAAATAAGGGGTAATGAAAATGATTGAAGATAAACAAGGGGTAATGAAAATGATTGAGGTAAATAAGGGGTAATGAGAATGATTGAAGGTAAACAAGGGCTAATGAAAATGATTGAGGGTAAACAAGGGGTACTGAAAATGATTGAGGGTAAACAAGGGGTAAAAGCAAAGGGGCACTGCACACGGTTTTCAATAACAGCCGGTGGCCGGCGAAACTCGCCAGCTAATTCACATGAATTCGCTGTCTACTTTCATTGAGAAACCCGCATAAGTTTACAAACAATATTCGGCACGAGAAGTCCCCTCTCCGCCTATAACTCACCTTTTGCCACCTATTCCAATTCTTATTGAAAACCCTGACTGCATGTTGGTAAAATAGAAGCAGTCTGGGAATAGAAAGTGGATTTAATGGTACAGGATAATAAGCAAAAAGATTATGAGCTCTTTTGGCCAACGGCAGGTTTGATTACAAACTTACCTGCGGCAATTCTGTTCCAAAGTCAACAACCTTGACTCCTTGAACAGTAACCTCCAATGAGCAGTGAACAGGTTTGGAACTTGGGGATGTCATTTGGTGCTTCTTAGCAATCTGATAAAATGAATCACATGTAATTAGATTGAGTAACTATGCTACTAAAGGAACGACTCGTACTTTTAAATTGTTTGTTCAAAAGAGCAAAATACTCTTACTAGTGCTGCCATCTACAATGTTTCAGTGTGATATTACAAAAACTACAAGCTCATTCATTGTTCTATAGTAGGTATATCCAAGTATTAACATAATTTTGATATATATATGAAAATCAACCTAAAGGTTGTTGAATCTTAATGTATCAACTCAGACATTTTGAAGCTAAAACTGAATTTTTAGTCTCATATGTAGCTTTAATGCAAATGAGATGACAACCACAGTTTGCCCTACATTGTACAGTACAGTGAGTTGTATTCTCGTCTCAATTACATGTAATGAGCTTTGTTTGCACAATACGTACATAGAATTCTCTGTTCCTGCAGCATCTGCATAATTCATATTTAACCACAATGCATGCACTTTAATTTGTTAGATTAGGCAAAATTAATATTTCCCTTGCATTTACTCACCTCTCTCATTGCATCACATATCACTTCGTTTCCTTTAAAATCATTCACCTCTATTGATCCTAGAAACCTGGAAAAATATTATAATTTAATAATTAACTTCAATCTTATGAACTCTTTCAGCCCCAGTGACTGTATCAGCTTGTACATGTATCCTAACAACATCAATACAATGTCATTCCCCCCCCTTCAAGGTTTTTCAATCATAATGTTTTGGTAACTCTGAGTTAGGAGCTTACATGTAGCTTTAGTGACTTTTCCTAAAATTTTATTGCAAATCTTTTGGTGAAATCTTTAATTGTTTGTGATGTCAATGGTTGCCATGGTAACAATGTTTGGAAAAGCATTTAAGTACATTTTAATAGAGCTTCATTTTGTGATATTTCATCTAAGAAAATGTTTAGTATTCTTCATCTCCTATGATAAATTTGGTACACGTGATGTATTCTTTATCTGGTGGAAAAAGATGCAAAATGATGACTCACATTCATTGTGGGTGCTTTTTATTGAACATCAAAAAAATGCTTTTCCAAAGAAAGGTTATTGAGAAACTAGCTCATTTTCACTTGGGGAATGTGTTATGGTATGATTAGTGTTTTTGCCACATTTTTTAGTCATCAGGTAAGTTAAACAAAAGTTGCATGAAGGAAGCTTAATTTGCTGGACCCTTTATAATATTGAAACAGTCATCACTGGACAATGAGCTGTATTCCCACTACAGGCCCATATCCAACTTAATGTTCACATCGAAATTATATGAATGGGTTGTAGCCATGCAAGTGAACGATCATCTGAATGCTAATGGCCTAGTGAAGATTTTCCAGTCAGCCTACAAAGTAGGACATCATAACAACTGACGCTAGCAACCTTGAGCACACCAAACTCAGGTTGGAGACATGTTTGAATGACATCAATGTGTGGATGCTACATGACAACTTGCAACTCAATGATGACAAGACGAATATCTTAGTCTTTCGTGCTAAACGCCGTCCTGCCCCATCTCTGGACTGTATGCAAGTTGCAAGTGCACAGCTTGAGCCCCCTGACCATGCAAGGAACATTGGTGTAATTATTGATCTTCATGTTAGCTTAGATAGACAAATTGCCAGTGTATGTAAATCTGCTTTCTATTCTTAGACTATCACAGCGATTTTGCACATAAGTTTGGACACTGCAAAGACCCTTGTACTGTACATGCACTTGTGACATCAAAACTAGATCATTGTAATGCAGTTCTTTATAGACTACCCAAGTACAAGATAGAGTGCTTACAGTATGTCCTTAACTTTGCTGCGAGGCTAGTGACACTGACTCATAAGCATGATCGTATTACTCCAGTGCTGATGGAATTGCACTGGCTACCGGTTGAACAGCATATTGAATATAAGATTCTCTAATACACCCATAAGGTTGTGCATAGAATGGCACCCGACTACCCAGAGGAACTTTTTGATTTTTATAAACCAGGGAGGAACTTTAGATCAGCAAACAAACTTTTACTCAAGACCCAAATCTTATCAGCTCAAGACATATGGCTACAGGGCCTTCTCTGTCTGTGCCCCCCATCTCTGGAACTCGCTTCCATTAGAGCTGAGGTTGTTGGAATATGTAGAAGGGTTTAAAAAGGCCCTTAAAACTGAGCTATTTAAGAGAGCATATTTGAATCTCAGAGCTGTTTAGTAACTGCATTTCATAACATGAAGATGTAAATATGTATTTAAATTTTAAGATATATTTTCATTCACAATTTTTGATTTAACTATTTCATTGTTACAGTACTTTTTAATAGGTTTATATTATGACTTGTCAACTAGTAATTTTTAACTCTATTGAATTTAATTTGTAAAGTGCTCGTGGACAATTTTTAATGAGCACTATCAATAGAAATAAATAATAATTATTATTATCAAAGTTACAGCTATTTTTCTTGTCATCATGGCAACAATACATTCCCTTATTTTTATTTTATTTCCTTTTTGCTGTTTATTACACTGTATATCTGAATTATTTTGTTGTGTGATACTTTTTGTTTTTTTTATGATGTGATGCAAATTTTTAACTATAAAATTTTAGTGTCAATAAGGTGGTGCTGCTATGGTAACAGAGTGCTGTCATGGCAACAAAACATTTGTCCAACATCCTAATGTAAAAATATATTGTATCTGGGTCTACTAAAATATTCTTTCTCCTTTCTTTTCTATGCTTTGAAATGAAATGAAATGAACAAGTTATAAGAAATCACAAAAAATTACTTGAAAAAATGAATGTGATGACATTATAAAAGGTAATTATTTTGCATTTTTTAAATCATTTTGACATTTTCAATCATAAGTGCAAAAAAAAATCCCCCTCAAAATTTTTACAATCCATTTTAATTGAAAAACTAACCTATATATGATAACATAGAAATCAAAGAAAAGAAAGAGTTTCATGTGATGTCATTACAAATACATGTACCACAAACTTTACATCAAAATTCAGTAGAAATGGAAATGAACTATAATTCTGCCAAGTTCCAGCATCATAGCATTAAAGACAAGAAAAATACAGGAGGGGGAGGGGGGGGCTCCTTCAGATCCTCTGGTGGATCATAATAGGGCTGAGAATTACAGAGCTGCCATCAAGAATATCCCCAAATTAATAAAACAATTGTTTGTGGCATCATCATAATAGGGCTGACAATTACAGAGCTGCCATCAAGAATGTCCCAAAACTAATAAAACAATTGTTTGTGGCATCATAATAGGGCTGAGAATTACAGAGCTGACACCCCCTGAGTTTCACCAAAAAAAGTCGTGAGATTTAGGAGAAAATCATGAGATTTAAAAATACAAAATTTTGTTTTGGCAATTGGTGTTGATTAAAGACTGATAGTGAAAAAAGTCCAAATCCTGTTCTTTCTCTTTTTAAAGTTCCATTTACAGCTGGTGTTCCTTGTTAGAGGACGGCAATGTTGACGATACTGAGCGCACGTCCCGGTGTATGTACCGTGCACTCACAAGGACATACGGATAAGAAGCCAGGAAGCAAGTCAGTGAATCATCTCAGTTACAGTAAGTGCCCATTTTAGTGCTTTTGACAACACAAACAAAGCTACTGATGACAGAAATTATGTGCTTTCTCTTCAAATCAAGGTGTGTTTTGTCATAAAATTTATAAATTGTGGAGATTTTTTCTAAAATCATGAGATTTCAAGGCCTTGTGAGAAAACATCAAAATTCGTGACACTCACACTCAAAATGTGAGAGTTGGCAGGCCTATTATTATCATGTAAACATGTTATGTCTCATAGACAAGTGTACCTTCTAGTGGTAGCAAGGTGGTCTTAGTATTATTTGACCTAAGATTTTTGCAATTACGACCTGGAGGAATTTTGTTTTTCACCTTGTTCATCTGCAATATTAAAGTTTTTCTTTTTCTTTAAATTTCTGTCTTCCCATTCAAAATGGAAACATTATATTTTAAATAGAATTCAGAAAAAATGATAGCATATAAGATTTAGACAATCAAAACTCATATAAACTGGTTTATATTGGTGAATTTTAGACCATAGATGATTGTATGTGTAGTTTACTCAGCTCTAAATCTGATACAAAGCAATGCATCCTGAGTAATCAGCCTGGGTGTAGACTTTTATTTTTTATTCAGGGCCTCTGATATTACACGATGGTGCGATCCCGCACAATTGACCCAAAATCGCATCGTATCACATAATTCACAAATTTCCGTACAATCCCACATAATTTGTACTAAGAGCACAGTAAGAGACAATAAAAAGATTACAACCTCATGATAGTTTGTGTTTTACAGCATTAAAATGCCATTCCATGGTAATTTACCGTTCAAAACACCACAAGACTGAACGAATCACAACAAAACAACAACCGTACTCCAGTATGGTGGCCCAGTGTTATCAGCCAGTTTTCCATGCTATTCTGAACCGATACCTTTTATATCTATGTAATTTTATTGATTTTATTTGACGTTCTTTAAAATAAAAATGATTCTGACCTTGAAAACGATGGTGTTGTTGATTTTAATCTCAAGATCAAATGCGATTGGAGTGTTGATGTCAAACTCTAATTAATTTACAGTGAGATGGGGATTAAAACTATAAACCAAAACAGAATCTGAAATCAAAACCAAAACAGAAACTAAAACAGGAACTAAAACTGATATTACAGTTGCAAATTAATTAGAGTTTGACATCAACA
>JANSTQ010096873.1:0-14337 GCA_026167885.1 Bergia puertoricense
ACCACGCTCGCCCCCCCCCCCCCCCCCGAGGTTTGTCGCATAAAGCATCTCTAACAATGAGAAGCCATCGGAAAATCAACGATTTGTTGTATCTTGTAGCCAAATTTATGAATACGTTTTGACTGTCATATATTTTTCTTGCTCTGGAAGAAGATTATGGACTTCAAACTGCTAATTTATAATACGCGTAAGGGAAAATCTTGACATTTGAGACCGTGATCAAAAATAGTCTGCTGCACACGTGCAAAAAATCAGCCAATCAAAAGCGGATACACAAAACCGTGTAACAAGCAGGACATTTTAAAACAAGCTTTTGTGCGCTATTTTGCAGACGGACTACATGTATATCGGAGGTATCGAGTGTCTGCGGCGCAGGCTACTTGAAAGTTTGTGTTGCAAACAAAGAAAATATGTTGTTTGCCACCAAAATATAATTACATTAATATGATATGCTCACATAAGTTAGCTTTGCTTTAGATTCAAATCTTGCTTGAGTAAAACACCACCATTCCTGCAAATGCTAAACCTGGTGATTAAACTGATAATCCACTTATTTTAAGAACTTGATTGTTTAGTGTGCAATTTTTGAAATCTCTATCGAAATTCTTTGACAATTGTGCGAATTTGTATTTACGACCGTGGTTTTGACATTTTTTGCCAGTCAATGGCGTACATGATCTGTGCCAACATGGACCAAGGATCAACAGATTTTCAGCTTGAAGCAGCCATTGGAAAAGTGTTTGCATCTGTAAGTAATGAACTTTTCTACCCCGTCCCAAGTTTATAGCATTGGCCTTTAGCAAAGAATAATTTTATTGGTATGCGACAACTGATTCAAAAGTTAGAGTGAATAACACCAATTATTTATTCCCATTTTTTCTATAATAAACATGTGTTTATATTGTCTGTTCACTCTGCACAGGAGATGGCCTGGAATGTGGCCGATGAGTGCATACAGATTATGGGAGGCATGGGCTACATGAAGGTACCTTTCAACCTCAAGTAATGTATTGCTGAATTCTCCTGACTGTTTTTCATACGTATTGGATAAACCAGGTCAGGAGAAAATGACAGTTAAAAGCTTCTTTATTCCCATTACCTAACTATCGACTTACCCACTGGTCTTGTTAGGAGATAAGATGTTGCCTTTTAAGACTAATCAACGTTGTCTTAGCTCTGTAAAGTTTATTTCAACCATTTTGTCGTATTCAGTTTTTGCAAATAAAATTCCTTAGCTTTTCAATGACCCTATGTCGTTTTTCATAACTTAAGACAGATCCATTTCCCGCTGTTTTCAACCATATTTTCTTTTCTGGAGACTGTTTTACAGTTTCTGTTTGGATATTTTAGTTTGCAACAGGAAGAACCAGACGGAGTAAAAAAGATGAAATTTCGTATTTCCATGACCTAAAGTCAGTTTTCTAAATGACATGACCTTTTTAAGTCTGAAAAACGTGTTTTCCAATTCCATGACTTCCCCAAGACCATGTGAATCCTGTCTTTGTTTACTCTCTAAATGTTACAGTGGAAAAATTAACTCATAAACGGTTGTTCCTTTTGTCTTTGCCTTAGGAGTGTGGTGTCGAACGTGTGATGAGGGACCTGAGGATATTCCGCATCTTCGAGGGAACTAACGACATTCTGAGATTATTTGTTTCTCTAACAGGGTTACAGGTAGGATCGATATATTTTACTGCGTCTGATTTTTTATTAAGTATAAATGCATCTGTTCCAAGCAGAGGAATCCTTCCTGTTAGTCAGTCAGTCCAGCCCTCTGTCTGAATGAAAGTTTGATTATTGTTTTAATGACGAATATTAAATGTAAAATCACAAATCAATAGTCTTTATGTTAAAAACTAGTATTTTTATTGTTACAGTCTACTTGTATGTCGATTTTACTATCGATTTGGCATTGTTACCATGTTGGTAAACATGCCATTAAAGCACAGTAAAAGTTAAAGTTCGTCCAGCTAGTCCATCGGTTTGTATCTCTGCCTTTCTGTCCATCGTCTGTCTGTTTGGCTGGCTGGTGTCTGTCTGTCTGTCCATCCTTTTTCTGCTTACACGTACTTGTCTGTTTGACTCTGTCTGTCTGTCTGTTTATGTCTGTTTGTTTGTTTGTCTGTCTGTCTTTGTCTGTCCGTCCGTCCGTTTGTCTGTCTATCAATCCACCCTTCATTAGTCATTCAAAAAGTCTGTCTATCCCCACTCTGTCTGTCGGTTTGTATTTGCTCGGTTTACGTTGAGTGCAACTCTAATTGTAGTTCTTGAGATCATGGTAATTGTAGCTGCAATATTACCCTTCCACACACAAAGGATGGAACGCTGGATAAACACACACAGACATTGAATGTTCATAGTGTGTATTATAAACCCATTGTACACGCATATACATATATCATATATAAATTCGC
This sequence comes from Bergia puertoricense, assembly GCA_026167885.1. Taxonomy (NCBI): domain Eukaryota; kingdom Metazoa; phylum Cnidaria; class Anthozoa; order Zoantharia; family Parazoanthidae; genus Bergia; species Bergia puertoricense. Next base: position 2,415 of record JANSTQ010096873.1, read on the forward strand.
GTGTGCGGCGGCCAGCCCTTATTGTAGATAAGCACACACACACACGTGTATTCACCTTATACGTTTTAACGTAATGTTCACTTGCACATTAATCATACACACAATTGTTTAGAAGACAGGTTATAAGTACCTATTATGTAACTAATCGCTCGTTAGGGTGCCGGGAAGCATCTACAGAGTCTTCAGAAACGTGTCAGAAGTGGAGACGTTGGTTTGCTATTCTCCGAGGGAGTCAAAAGATCAAGAAGGTACTGAAACTAAAATAACTAGAAGTCAGATATATAGTAAAGATTTTAAAAATGAACTGCCATCTTAACCACAGGTGGGCCATTAGTTTTTATCTGTACTATTTGTTAACGTCCTTAATCAAAGTTATTATTATTATTATTATTGTTATTATTTATAAACATTATTACATATTTTATCGTGCTTATTATCATGCTTTTTGCAAGAGGGACCATTTGTCTCAAGTGGATGCCCCTTGCAAAATATTGCTGATAAATAATTAAGATAAATAAATAAGTAATTCTTTAATATTCTAAGTCGTGTCTGAGGCCGAAATGCAGTAATGCAGTGCAAGACAACTCGTAATTTTTTTATTTAGATACGGTTGCAGTGCCAAAATAATAAATATAACTCGCAGATTTTCTTATGGATATTTGAACTTTTGCTTGTGCTTGTGCTTATTTCACAAGTGTGAACCAGACGGCTTTAGTTAGAGCACGCGTTTAAATACGATTTTTGATTCCGACCTTTTTAGTTTACTATTAAATTATACCGTAATCAACATTTTGGTGTCGATTTCAGACTCGTCGGTGGAAGTAGTGGTCCAACACTGTCGGAATACGTTCATCCTGATCTTCACCCATCTGCACAACTGGTGGGTAAAACCTCTGCTGTTAAAAAACATAAAATCTGTCATTCTTTTGGTTATCATCGTAGTTACTGTAGAACCATAACGTCCAATTCAACTCCCGAGTAATCTTCTCTATCAGATATTTAGTTATTAAAGCCAAATTGTTGTTCGTGTCCATCCAAATCATTAATTGTTTTTATTTTTGCCATAATGCATACGGAGCTCCAACGGTCCTTGAAAATCCTGGAAAGTCCCAAAGTTTTGATAAAATTTCCTAGGCCCGGATCATGGAAAGTTCTTGAAAATCAGCCCGAGATTCTTGGAAATCATTGTTTTCGTTGCCGGCAGCACCACCATTTGCCGCAGTCCTGCAAAAACCTTATGTGTAACCGACATTCGGAGTTTACATGAAGCTTCATAAAATCTTGTAGCCATAGGTATCCTTATCATTTGGTCATTTAAGCTTTACACTCTCTTTGTATTCATAGGCGTCCCAGTCATTTGGCGATTACTCAGTTGCTGTTGAAAATCTGCTTATGAAGCATGGCAAAAAGATTGTCGGTGAGTCAACAAGATGGATTATCCTGATAAGTTCGCTGGCGATAAAAACTGAAGAAATTGTGCCGTTTCATAGCATTTCAGTGCCTCTTCATTCTCTGTCACCCTCCGTTCACACTAAAAAGTATAGTATATTCATGTACTCACGTCCGCAGTAATGGGTAAGTCTCCCTTTAGATATAGAATAGATCTACATTTTAACCAAATTTCGATTTATCTATAGATCAACAGTTCTTACTGAAGCGATTGGCCGATGCTGCAATTGATATATACGGAATGGTTGCCATCCTTTCAAGGTAAAGCGGTCAGTCATTTTTGGTGGTTCAAACACTGACTTAATTTCTCGCAGTTATTGGATTAAACGTAGTTTTATTAACTTTTTAGTCCTTGACTTTTAAACAAGATATTACAAAAATCTGTACATAAAATCACCTAACTTTTGAACCAGTTTCTTAATTATCTATAACGTGACCATTTTGTTTGGGAAGAGTAGAAATGATTGGTGCTGTTATTCTTTCAAACTTTTGACCCAGCTGACGAAACCCACAAAATAACTATTACTTTTGCTTGTCTTGAAGTAGAAATGATTGGTGTTGTTCGTTCCAAGTGTGAACCGGTCGTCAAAACTCAATAAAACGACCAATCATTTTGTCTCAAAAAGTAAAAATGATTGGTGTTATCCGTCCTAACTTTCAAACCAATTCCTAATAATGTTTAACTTAGTGTTCGCTAACATTGTAAAATATAAAACAAGGTTTAGGTTTGAAAAGCATAAAATTTGTTTTAAAAAACCAAACGTTTTCGACTATAAAGTCATCTTCAGGGTTGTGTTGGCCGCGATCATTTTGCATTTTTAATTTTGCTAGGTTACTCCCATGGGGAAAAGGTGTAAAGGATAAGACGAGAGTTTTTTAGGTGTGGCTGTTTTGAGGCTATAAACGAAGCCTCTAAAATTCGTCTTTTCATTAGTTGCTGTGCGGTGGTAATTACGCCCACCAGGGAACTCTGAAAGATGTCTTGCTGGCTCTGAATGTTTATTTGGGTCGGAATGTTCTTTAATTCGTGCTTTAAAATGCCTTTTGGTTTCCCCAGTGTATTGTCCTTCGTAAACTACATGTGATCGGTGAATGTTACGGTCTTTGAGGTTGAACAGATTTAATTTTCTTAGTTTGCCAAACAATTTGGAAAACGTAGTTGTTTTGTGCAAAACTGTTCAGTTTGTTCAGGACATTAGGAATGGCTCTTTCGTTGCGTTTGCAGTAAGGAATTTTGATTGTAACTCTCCGTCGCTCTTCAGATAAGCTTGGCGGAATAAGTTGCTGTTCTTGTGATATGCGATCTGGTCTTGTTTGCGAATTTTTTTTGGATATACCGATTTTATGAACTTTTCTTATATATTCCCACAGTATCTTGCCCTATGTTGGTAGAAATTCTTTTTGCTCTGTGAAGAGCGCCCGTAATGGCGTTTCTTTTCCACTTGGTCGGGATTTGGGAGCTCCAGTGTGTGGGGAGTTTGCCAGGCTTATTGTACACTGATCACTCAATTTTCCCTCTCAACAAAAGAACCATCCCTAACGTCCTAATTGTTTGGCAAACTAAGAAAATTAAATCTCTGTTAAACCTCAAAGACCGTAACATTCTCCGATCACACTTAGTTTACGAAGGACAATGCGACTGTGGCGTTAGGTACATTGGGAAAACCAAAAGGAGTTTTAAAGCACAGATAAGAGAACATTCCGACCCAAATAAAGATTCCGAGCCAGCAAGACACTTTCAGAGTTCCCTGGTCACAAGTTCACGTGGGGCGTAATTACCACTGCACAGCAGCTAATGAAAAGAAGAATTTCAGAGGCTTGTTTATAGCCTCAAAACAGCCACACTTCCGGCTTATCCTTTACACCTTTTCCCCATGGAAGTAACCTAAAAAAAATGCAAAATGATCACGGCCAATACAACCCTAAAGATGACTTCAGTAGTCGAAAACATTGGGATTTTTAAAACACAAGTTTTAAACTTTTCAAGCCTAAACCTTGTTTTGTAATTCCTAATAACCCATAACATTACCACTCGTCTTGCTTGCTTGTGTGTTATTAATTTATCAAAATTCAAAAGTTGCGAATATTCCCAATATCTGGAAACGATTATGTACGAAAATGTTACAGGGCAAGAGTTACGATGGGATGGGAACAATTTACTTTTTTGTTAGATTAATCAACGAAATTAAGTCTATGCCAGTTTCAATAAATGGAGCAAATGTATGAGAATTGGGAAATTAAAGTCAGTGTTTAAAGGCGTATTATGAAAGTGATATACGCTACTCTTGTCAGTACTGTAATATTCAGCGGCAGTGCTACTGCTAATGATAGCCGCTATTCGTTTACTGGATTGATGAGCCACTCAGTCACTAAATATTGACGTAACCCCAACTTACCCATCTTTCTTAATGTAACGCAAGCACTTCACTTTATTGCAGGGCGTCACGATCGCTGTCACAACAGAGTCCCTCTGCACAACATGAAGCATTAATTACTTCCCTGTTCTGTAACGAGGTGAAATTGCGAACTGGAGGGAATAGGGAGGGCTGTTGTTGAGTTGAATCTGCTGCACCTGACCCGGAGAGGCTCAGGAAGGAGTTAATTCAAGTTTTACTGTATCGGTCACTACATTACTGTAACCTTCTTTGCTCGAATTGCAAGATTTGGCAAATTCCGAGAGTTGGCTGTAGCCAGGTTTTATACACCTAGTGGTATTTTCTTTTCTTCCTGTAAACTCCTGGAATACTCCAAGAATTTTATACCAGCTTACTCCTGGAGAAATCCTGGAACATTGAAATAAAATTCCAGAACTTTAAAAACGTCGATTTTCCCATGTCATGATTTGAATCTATTAGTAGAATTATTAACTTTCTTTCGAGTACAACCGAGCAAAACGTTACATTGCTATTTGGTGTGATTTCAATACTCTGGAAAAACTTTTGAAGAACTGGATTTTCAATATTTTGAACGTGTAGAAACCCTGTGCAGCAATTATTTTTCACCGTCTTGGTAATTGTGCTAACAGATATTCCAACTTCCATCTTGCAGGCACATGAGCGAGTGAAGTGGAACCTGCAGTCTTTGCAGGACTCGACAAAGGTGGCGAATGACAAGAAAATGGAGCGGATTTCAGCTGACCTCATAAACAGTCTCCATGTGGTTCCCACCCATCCTCTAAACTGCTGATGACTACCTTCAACATGACTATTCTTTATTGTCAAAACTATTTAACTTAGAAACACCATTCTTTTGTTATCGCTGTTGATGTTTTTCTTTTATTTTCAAGAAACTTATATATGTTCCAAAAAAGATAAACTCGGAAAGTCGAAAGAAGAAACTCAGGTTTATACTGAATAGTCTAATTATCCTTTGCAATGCAAGTAATATTCTGAACAATATATATTTTATGTATGAGGTTAATATAGAACAAATCTGTACAGCCTAAAGTGGAACTTCTTCGTTCCGTTACGAAGGTTTCCCAGGAAACGTTAAACAAGAATTAGTTATAAGTTTGTTGAAATTTTCGTATTAGTATTTATTGAAAACAGAGATGACTTCAGTATCTACGGACAATTTTTTTTAATAGAAGATATATTTTTAGGTATACTCGCCTGTCTTTTTTGACTTCTTAAGAATATGCATTTTACAGAATTGCCATCAAATTTCTTTCAAAATGAAAATCTGCATCTAAACAAATCTAGACCAAGCAAGAGTTGCATAAATCTGAAGTTCTTCACTGGTTACTAGCAAGCATAACATCTGAAAGGAATTACTTAGATTACTGAAATTATTGGAAAGGAATTACTTAGATTTAGTTGACTCAAACATGTAGTAGTTTGACGTGTACTATCTCTCATTGATAATTTGTACAAAATGTATCTCCAGATTTTGTCAGATATTAGAAAGCAACGATTCTTTGAAAATAATTAAAACTGTAAATATAATATTGATTCAAAACTGGTGTTTTGTTATGTGATCTATTTCCTCATGTAGTATCCCCTCATACAAGGTTTCTACCCTTTGATCGTCTCAAAGGAGGCTACATTTAAGGTTCCACGAAGAGGCTCCCGAGCTTTTCCCCTGAAACCTAGGGGATGCGGATCCAAAGCTAAATTAACAACAACTAATTTAGGTTCATTGATGTAAGACTCTCATATATATAAACATTATAATCTCTTTCGGTCGTTGCAGTTTGTATGATCACTGTAATTTTTATTGAAGAAAATTATACCAAATCATCTGTGAAAGGTTCAACTTTCAAGGAAATCTGGACTCAGGGAAAACAGGAACACAAAATCTGATAAACTATAAAATTTTGACAAATGTCCCAACTTTTGAACCAGCTGTCGCAATACCATACTATGACCATTCGTTTTGATCGTCTTGAAGAGTAGGAGTGCTTGGTGTTGAATAATTTCTCAAAATTCACCAGCTGAGAATTCGTCATGAAATTTGAAAATTTAATTGTGTTTCAAAATGTTGCAAGAGATAAAACTTCGTCATTGTTGTATCAGTTACACCCGCGCACGCATGTACTGGTGCTTAACATGTCAATCCAAATCGGCAAGGATAATGTAAAACATTACATCCCACGGACACATCTTGTATTTGAGTTCAAGCCTTGGACTGTTCTTGAACAGTTCTTTAGTGTTTGGCCACGTTGTATAGTCAGTATTAGCATAGCTAAGCCAGCCTCTACAGAATCATGACCAGCTATAGCTTGATAACACGCAAACAGTCCTGAATACATGCTAACTTTTCTGTCATTTGTATAGCTATGGATAATGCTTGAACCAGTTTGTTGTTTGTCTGCATGGAAGCCCTTTATTTTCCCCCAACCTTTCAAACGTCTTGATTTTCACTTACATCAGGGTCCGCTCTAGACAAATCTTTTACGAACCAACGCGTGATTCATTTGAAGCAGCAGTCACGGTAAATGTGCTGGACATTGTGAAACAAAAATGCGAAGTCGTTGACTGAAACGGAAGGAACTGCAAATAAGGAACATTTTTTGCTGACTGTTTCATCTTCTTGACCGAGAACTGGAGTGTTGTTTGCCATCCCATCTAGAAGTAACAAAGAAAATAAGTAATTGAAATGAACTTCGTTGGCGCGAACAAACAACGAAGCGTCATTTAGAAAGACACTGTAAATAACTTTGCTTTTAAAAATATTTTTCATAGTCAAAAGAAAGTCGTAAGGAAGTCATGAATCCAGTTACAATGGCCGCATTGTCAATATTTAATTATAATTTCTTTTATAGCTTGACTGTTGTGACTGGATTTAGACATGATAAACCAATCACATTGCTAGATTAAAACAAAGGAAAACGACGTTCGAGCACTTTAGCCAGTGAGCGGCAAACAACCGTTACCGAACGAATTTATAATTAAATGATGAACAGATGGTGATACACACCTGAAAAGGGCTTCCGCTTCTCTTTCAGCCCTGTCTTGTTCAGCATTTACCTAAATAAAAAGATCCACAGGTCTGAAATTTTGACTTTCGATATCTATCGAATACTATTAAGCTGCAGTGTTGTGGGCTTTAGCACCGACTGGGAAATGCTTCAGTTAAGTGAGAAAACTACCATTGCGTTCAACCTGTTCACGCATTTGTTCACAATTTCAAACATGATTCTAATAAAACGCGTTGCTTTAAACCAGCTTGAGTAGTTTGCCACAGTACGTGATAAAAAACCAACAAAGGTCTCGTTTTGTCCGCCTAATAAGTAAACTATAAAGTTAAAAATAACCGTACCAAGACGAACACTAGTTTTGAGCACAAGTGGAAGTACTGTAAGCATCGTTTTATCCTAGCATTCGCGGGTAATTCTGAAGGTCTGTCAAGCAACAGAAATGAGGATACTTAACGAAAATAGACAAATGAAGCTGAATGATGGTTAATGATAGTGAGGAACTCTAAAAGATCTTTCAAGCAACGGAAATGGACAAATGAGACTGAATGACGGTTAATGATAGTGAGGAAACTCTGAAGGTGTCGAGCAGCAGAAATGAACAAATGAGGCTGAATGCTGATTAATGATAGCGAGGGAACACTGACGGTGTCTTGAGCAACAGAAATAGACAAATGAGGCTGAAAGGTGGTTAATGATAGGGAGGGAACTCTGACGTTGTCTTGAGCAACGCAAAACGCAAATGAGCCTGAATAAAGGTTAGTGATAGTGTGAAAAATCTGTGTTTCAAGAAACGGAAATGGCCAAATGAGGCTAAATGATGGTTAATGAGAGAGGGAACTCTAACGGTGTCTTGAGCAACGGAAATCGACAAATGAAGCTGAATGATGCTTAATGATAATGAAGGAGCGCTGATGGTTCTCTGAGTTGCCTGCGCAGAAGACTACGTCAAACCAGTTTCATGCTGTGGCCCCCCTGTCCCCCCACGTTCCACCGCCTCTGCATCAGTATCATATTTAAAGGTTTAAGGATGAGTTGAGCTCAAATTATTTGTAGCAGAACTTTTTTGTGTGTATTTTTAACGTCCATTGCCGCGAAATAGAAAGATTGCAATTAGATTTGGATTTGGATTACTCAGAGAGTCGCAGGAATGCAAGCAACAGGACTCAGGGTCCCCTCCGACGTCTGCGTTCAGTCAGTTAAGAGACCACAACACCAGGATTACCCTACTCTTTTCGAGAAGTGCGTGGGTTCCTTTAAGTCCCCCGACAGAAGGTCAAGATACTAGGCCAACGGCTTAACGTCCCTGCCCACGAATGGTGTGGATAAAAAAGGCCGCCCAAAGTTCAACCCTCGACCAGGCCGGGGATCTTACCAACTACACTAACCTCGCACACAGTGTGTATGTTACCTACCACATGAAACATTTTCTTAATGTTTGTTAAAAGAGTACCAAAACATCACACCTGTCTCGCGTCGTTGAGCCAATGCTCAAGGTCTGCACTATTACTGGATTGATGAACCACAAGGTCATTGCCGCCAATGATACGAGGCAGGTTGTCCCCACAGCCAGGGTAATATTGCTGTGTAATGAACAGGCAGTAATTAGGCTATTACCAATGACCAGCAATTAACTTTCAAAAAAAAAAAAGCACAAAACAATGTGAAATCTTAAGGTGAAGGAGATTAACCGAGACTTAACGTGATCTAATTATATTTCGAAGAAGGAAAATTCAAATTGCTCGCAAACTGTAAAGCAGATCAAAGGTTAAGTTAACCTAATAAAAGGAAGTTATTACCGTGATTTTACCGAAAAATAAAATATGCTTTCCTATTCCTAACACTAAGTAGTCAATACCTTTTTAAATTTCTTAAAATTCTTTACATTTGGATCAGTGGCAGCTACTTCCGCTTTGCTATAACCAGGTTGACGAACAACGAGGGACACATTTTGGACAACAATAAGGTCGGACGGGATGTCTTCCCACGAAACGTCTTGGGAGTAACCAACTGGTATCTGGTGGGCACAATGTCGGTTTAATACATGGTCAAATAATAACGTTTTGAAATTCATAATTCTAAAAAAAATAACTTAACTCAACCACCAGTGGCAATAAAAAGTTAGTATCGCCGCATTTTTGTGTATTTCCTAATTTGAATTAGTGTTAATTTGGCGTATAATTGTCTTGATAAAACGTTCAATCAAAGGAAAAAGATGACTACTGAGACAGGTAGGTCAATTGAGTCCATATCAATTGCTATGTTATTTTCAGTAACAAAGACGTGATTTGAAAAGCACGAAATGCAATGTGCAAAGATCAATAAGAGTTGAAATCACCGCTATGCAGCCGAGGCATTTTAAATACCAAAATTTCTTATGAATCCAGCAAAATGTAAATTTAAACCTCCCACAATTCCTTTCGGTCTTGGATTTACCCATTGTGCTTTGTGCTTCTCAAAGTCAATCTTTTGTAAATAGCTATATAATATTAAACGTTTTGGAGCAAGGAATTGTTATGGCACTTCAGAAGGTATATGTTATGTGTTCCATAGGGCAGTGTCATTGAACAGTGTCTATTGCCTTGACCCCAACTGACTTACTTTCCTATTTATCTCTATAGTTGTTGTAAACTGTTACTTCCGGGAACGAATTCTTGCAGAACGGCCTCCATATTCCTCAATTAGTTTACTGAATCCTTTTTAAGTTGCATGTTTATTATTTCTCTTTTAGTTATATTGGCTTTGATTTGCATATCCAAATTTTCCGTTGCATGTGCACTGTTTGTTTACGATCTGTATGCACACGCGTTGTTTGTTTGTATGTCTGCTAGCATTTACCCGCTTCGCGTTTGTGTATACTTTTGTTATCTAACGTGATTTGATGGAGTCATTAACTGTCAGAATATATTTTGAATTGTTGGATATATATATGTTTTAACTACCTAAGAATTGTCCTCTCCGTTGACGATGATATTTCCAGTTGCCATTCAATAAAATGTGCTCACTTGGTGGGCGGCACTGTTGGAAATGTTTTGAAATTGGTCTGGGACTTAACGGAGCCGAAGCCTATTGTAAAACTGCAGACCTTTTAGGAATCCTACTGATGACAGTGGTTCTTTCTGTTGTCACCATTTGTTGTCTTCTGAATAACTCAATTACCTTGTAATTTAAAGTAAAATTCTGCTTTTAAGATGGTTTATCCCACCTTCCCGTACTGCTTGCTAAAATTGCTTATTCTGCTAATAATTCTGCAGACGGGGCCATTCTGCTCAAAGAAATCTTAACTTTACTAGCTTTGTTTTACTGGAAGGGTTACGTTTTCAAACTGATTTGAAAATAATCACAGTAGGAAGTAGTAACAAATATAGATTCAGATTCCTGATGCAGTTTCAATGGTTGCAATAACACAAATACGGACAATATCAATGAACTGTAATCAACTCTGGTAATGGAAACAGGAATGACGGGACTCAGGTAGAGTTAACTGGGGTTTTCAGAACAATCTGTTTCCTTCCGAGTTATGGTGCTTAGTTAACTTAAGTTTTCATTGTCCACTGTAATTTTTTATTGAATATATTAAAATTTTGCTCATAAAATTGCTCATTCAATCAACACTCTTCGCTGCCTAGACGGGACTATTCTGATCGAAATTATGTTAGAATTTACTTAGGCCTAAAACAGGTGATGTTATTTTGCGTTAACTTGAAAGCAATACATGGCAGTTCATACCAATACTAATCAAAGCACAATTATGCACTTCGTTCTAACACGTTCAACTAAAATACATGTACCTGTCTTGGCACTCGAGAGCTTAGGAAGCCATCGGGTACCACATCAAAATCTTCACTTGCTTCTCTCTTTACAGTAAAAGCAACGCCCACATTCTCCGGGTTTAGGTCAGACTTTTGCCTCTTTCCCCGAACACTTTCTCCCTTCTTGTTACTAAAAGATAAATGACCAATATCATCTTTATCTTTAGCACAGCTATCTGACTTTAAATGTGAATCCTCGATGGAATCTTTGGAACCAAGCCAGCTTCGTTGACTTCTATCTTTGCTCGTCTGTGAAACATTCTCTTTCTTTATATTCACACACATAGCAATAGCGCTAGTCTCACTGTCCTTGCTAATGAATGCTTTGGAATTGCTTCTGCTTGAGGTCTTGTTACCTGATAAGCAATCAATGGTTTCTTTACGTCTCTTAACAGAATGAGGTGTTAGATCTCTTACAGCAGCATTTCGTGACGAATCCCCATCATTTGAATTTCTCAGCTGAGCCTCTTCACAGACCACACCCTTGGACTCCTCAAGGGCAGAATCTGTAGGTAATGGTTCCAGCTCTTGAGTCTCGGCTACAACGATGCCTGTAGCTACAGCATGGCTTGTGTCCATACCCTGCGTTTCAGGAATTGGCTTACGATCTTCCATAATGCGTGAGTCCATCTCTTGTGTCTCCAGAATTGGTCTAATAGTGCGATTGCCACCATGACTTTGTGTCTCAGGAATATGTCTACCAGTAAGATTATCACCATGACTCGAATCCATATCCTGTAGCTCTAGGGCTGGCTGTCCTATGGATCTGTTAATGCGACCAGTGTTCATGCACTGTGTTTTCGGGACTGTGTTTCCATTGTTTGTATCCATACCCTCCGTTTCTGTAATGTTGTTAACTTGATGATCACCAGCACCATTTGCGTTTTTATCCTGACTTTCAAGAACCACCATCTTTGATTCATCATAAACTTTTCTTCGCTTGCTCATCATTTCTTCGTCACTGCTACTGTCACTCCCCAACCTAACCTCGCTTTGGTCTCCTCTGATTCTTAAACAAAAAAAGAAACCCGTACACAAATTGAAGCTTTGTTAGGTCAGCTGAGATAATAACTGTTGTAAAACCTCGTTTTATAATATTTTGTACTATGTACCTTAATAACCACCAAATTAACTCTAACTGCACTAAATGTTATTCTTTAACTCCTTTGTGAACGTCTTACTGCAAGTTTAGTAGGTCAGATTAAATAAGGTTTGTGGCCAGATTTTTCAGTAAATATATATATAT
>JANSTQ010096984.1:0-14335 GCA_026167885.1 Bergia puertoricense
ATGTCTCTGACTTGACATTATAGTTATTAGTGTACCAACCGTAGGAATATACACACATTGTGTGTCTCTGACTTGACGTTATAGTTATTAGTGTACCAACCGTAGGAATATACACACATTGTGTGTCTCTGACTTGACGTTATAGTTATTAGCGTACCAACCGTAGGAATATACACACATTGTATGTCTCTGACTTGACATTATAGTTATTAGTGTACCAACCGTAGGAATATACACACATTGTGTGTCTCTGACTTGACATTATAGTTATTAGTGTACCAACCGTAGGAATATACACACATTGTGTGTCTCTGACTTGACGTTATAGTTATTAGTGTACCAACCGTAGGAATATACACACATTGTGTGTCTCTGACCTGACGTTATAGTTATTAGTGTACCAACCGTAGGAATATACACGCATTGTGTGTCTCTGACTTGACGTTATAGTTATCAGCGTACCCTAAAATCCAGTCATAAAATCCAGGACTCAGATCCACACTGCTAACCACGGTTGAGATTTTGTTCCTTGAAAATAAATTTCTTGGAACGAAGTTGTTCACTTTCCCTTGAGATGACTATTTTAAAATGTTATGAGAGGTTTGTGAAAGTTCCAAGTTTCCTCGAAAGTCCTCAGACTCTTAAATTAGAAAGGAGTGAGCTTGTGGGAACTCTTCAGGAGTGTTAAAGTTTGCCTGTGGTTTTTATCCAGGAAAATATAAGTTTGAAGAGCTCAAAAGACGAACTGAAAGTGCAGCTGACACAAAATGGACATTTTATGGCAGAGCAGGTAAGTTCTTGTTATTGTTAACTCCAGACAATCTAAATGCTTCTTACTGCATACTGTCTCGTGTAGATAAACATGTACAAATTTCGTATAGATGAACATGTACAGGTCTCGTACAGATGAACATGTACAGGTCTGGTATAGATGAACATGTACAGGTCTCGTATAGATGAACATGTACAGGTCTCGTACAGATGAACATACACAGGTCTCGTATAGATGAACATACACAGGTCTCGTATGGATGAACATGTGCAGGTCTCGTACAGATGAACATACACAGGTCTCGTATAGATGAACATTTACAGGTCTCGTGCAGATAAACATACACAGGTCTCGTACAGATGAACATGTACAGTTCTCGTATAGATGAACATGTACAGGTCTCGTACAGATGAACAGGTACAGTTCTCGTATAGATGAACATGTACAGGTCTCGTACAGATGAACATACACAGGTCTCGTATAGATGAACATGTACAGGTCTCGTACAGATGAACATACACAGGTCTCATATAGATGAACATGTACAGGTCTCGTATAGATGAACATGTACAGGTCTCGTATAGATGAACATGTATAGGTCTCGTACAGATGAACATACACAGGTCTCGTATAGATGAACATGTACAGGTCTCGTACAGGTGAACATACACAGGTCTCATATAGATGAACATGTACAGGTCTCGTATAGATGAACATGTACAGGTCTCGTATAGATGAACATGTATAGGTCTCGTACAGATGAACATGTACGGTTCTGGTATAGATGAACATGCACAGGTCTCGTACAGATGAACATGTACAGTTCTCGTATAGATGAAGATGTACAGGCCTCGTACAGATGAACATGTATAGGTCTCGTGCAGATGAACATGTACAGGTCTCGTACAGATGAACATGTATAGGTCTCGTTTAGATGAACATGTATAGGTCTTGTATATATGAACATGTACAGGTCTCGTATAGATGAACATGTACAGGTCTTGTATAGATGAACATGTATAGGTCTTGTATAGATGAACATGTACAGGTCTTGTATAGATGAACATGTACGGGTCTCGTGTTGATGAACATGTTTAGGACTCGTATAAATTCATGGGCTTATGTAGGTCTTTTAGATGCACTAAAACATGTTATTTTCTCTCACAGCAGAACTCCTTGGCGGATGAACTCATGTCGGCAAACAAAGACAAAGTGATCAGTGCACTGAGGGACCAGGAGGAAGAGAACAGAAGACTGCGGAGCTACCTCGACGGTTTGTTGATGATTATCATGGAGCACAACCCGCAGTTGCTCGAGGTCATGTAATGGTTCGATTCTAGAGAAGTCTTCAGCAGATGATTAGTAAACGGTGAACTCTTTAAACTCGCCCATAAAAGACTAGAATAATTTGCCTTGCGTGCTGGGATGTGCCCAATGCTTGACAGCTGTTAAACACCCAAGAACCGCGTCAGCTTCAGAACACCAAGGTTTTAGAAAGGTACTCCACAGCCCTGCGGAAGGTCAGTAGGAGCCGTCACAGTTCATGGTACACGAAGCCTTGGCTTTAGAGTTCATTCCTCGTTTTAGAACGTCGGGCATAATATTAAATCATCATGAATGAATGACTACTATTATCAGTAACGTGACTGTTACAACTGACCTAGTAATCATCGTGACGTAAAGTCGTCATCAGTAGGTATTTGTTATCATCAGCGATGCTACAGTCATAACGAATAGGTAAAAGTTATCAATTATGCGACAGTCATCATCATGAGGCGATGGTTATCAGTGATGTGAAAGTCATCATCTTTAGATGATAGTTAACAATGAGTAGCGTCACAGTCTCATGAAAACTAAAGAATATGGCGTCTTCTATTGTCTTGATGATGACTAATGAAACACTGAAGAACTGAAAATCACGTGGCCTGCTGCAAAGTATCCCGGATTAGAAGGGATGGGTGGTTGTGAGATAATTTCCTAGCTGTGTAGTTATTTGTGTTTACTCTACAACATGTTGTGGTGAGACCCTTATAGTGCAATATTACAAGGAAACCCTTATAGTGCTACATTACAAGGTGACCCTTATAGTACTACATTACGAGGAGACCCTTATAGTGCTACATCACAAGCAGACCCTTATAGTGCTACATTACAAGGAGACTCTTATAGTACTACATTACGAGGAGACCCTTATAGTGCTACATTACGAGGAGACCCTTGTAGTGCTACATTACAAGGAGACCCTTATAGTGCTACATTACAAGGAGACCCTTAAAGTATTACATTACGAGGAGACCCTTATAGTGCTACATTACAAGGAGACCCTTGTAGTGCTACATTACAAGGAGACCCTTATAGTGGTACATTACAAGGAGACCCTTAAAGTACTACATTACGAGGAGACCCTTATAGTGCTACATTACAAGGAGGCCTTTCTGGTGCTACAGTACAAGAATTAAAGATTGCAAATTTATGAATACAGTCTGAAATAATTAACACCAACAATTTATAGGCAAATAAAATGGGGTTTTTTTTATTGGTTTTGCTTCACCAGAAAGGTCGATTTTGGTTTCTGGAAAACCTTCACAGCAGTACAAGTATTAAGACATTTTCTTTCTGAGGTTCTTTAAATTTGAAAATAATAATCAAGCGATTTTTTTCCTTAGCTATATTTTCTATTCTTTTTTTGCTTTTCGACCCAGTTCAACAATGGCTTGAAGTTGTTGAGTAACGATAATTGAGAACAGTATTTTATAATGTAGGTAATATACAAATAAGAAATTATTTATGCATTGAGGCTGTAAATGATAAGTAACAGGATCTTTGATCATACGGAATCTTGTTCTTCAGTTGATAAATAATGCTTGGGGTTGATGCAACACGCTCTGCAAATGACAGGTCATCCTCAAATCATTCAGTGTACAGTTTTGTCGTTTTCACAAAGAAAATTTGCATGATAAACATTGAAGCTATCAAAAACTGTGTAAAGAAATAAATACAAATTTTAGTTCATACGTTCACAATTAAAGATGAATAAAGTAGATTCGTTTTGTCATCTGCAAAACAATTATGGTGTGAATAATGTACGAGTGACGACTTAGAAATTTCTTTTCTGAGCACTTGAAATTGTTTAGCGTGTGATAGAACTTTCCGGTACGCTTCTGTGGCTTAGTGCAAAATAGATTTAGAAAAAATACAAAGAAGCTTTCTACAGTGCATCGATTTAATTTCTGCTGAAGAGATATCCTTAAAAAGTTGTGTTGACTGAATAGGCCGTATGTTACTTTTTTTCTTCGCAAATTTGTAAATGACTTCAATGCCGTTTGATCAGAAGCCATATTTCAAGCAAACGTTAGGCAAGTAATTCACAGATAGGCGTGGATCGATGTTGGTGTGAAAATACAATTTCGATAATAGCAACAAATACTTGCTAGAATAATTCATGTACAAAATGCCTCTGTCGTAATCTAAACTATTTTTTCGAAAACTGTTAAAAATGTTTTTAAACCTCTGTTTGATAGTAGAATGTTCTAGAACTACACATCATAAAGGTTAAGTATTTTTTATAATAAAACCTGTAGAGACAATGAATACTCGTCTGATATTAATATGCAGAAATAACTCTTGAGAATTCTTAAAAGCTCAATAAAAAGCAAATCTTACGAGAAGCGAGTGTTTGTTCTCGTATTCTTAAGTTGCGGGGTTATTGGAAGTAACTATGCTTGTGTGTTTTGAGTTTATGATCGAAGGAACTCCTTGGAAATTAGAAATATAGTATCGGTTTTGTGAGACCACAGACAATCTCCGAAAACACGAAAGATGCAAAAATGTAAAAGAGAATGCAGTTTCATGATGAGGTTATTGAGTGCATCGCATGGTTGGAATGTCCTGGGACTTTAATTTCTCCCTGAGTGCTCCACAAAGACTAAGCCGCTAAACTTTGCAGCAAATATTCGCCTAAAGCAAATTGTAAAAGTCCGTATGAATAAATTATCGGAAGTGATCTAAAATTGTACAAAATAAACTCCTCAGACTTAAACATTTCGTTTTAAACGTGTAATTGCAACCAAATTTAATTAAATTCGACTGTAGTACAACCTTTGAAATAGGCCTAACTTTACAACAAATTTAAATCAACCGTTATTTTGGTGTGATTTCAAAACCTCTTGAAAAATCCCCAAACACTCCTCGGTGATGTTGAGTGCTTTTTTGAAAAATACGATCTGGTTTGTAGGTAGCTTCACGTAATATTGAAATAACGACAAATTCAAATCGGTTGCATTTGACGATCAAATCAAACGGTTGATCTTCTACACCCTGTTTGGTAAAACCGACTCTTCATTTTCCAAAAACCGTCACGTTCAGAGATGTTTGTGCCAGTTAAACAGATAATACCCATAATGCACTGGTTTCTTCTCGAACTTATTCTCAACACGGACTGGAGTTACTTCACCCATAGATTAGAATATAAACCAGCCCCTTGCTTTGCCAGAAGACCGAAGTTTGGAGTTGGCACATGGTTATAAAATAGGAGAACGGGGCGAGGAAGGAGAATGGGGAGAGTAGCTTTCTTCCCGGCAAATTCCGGACTTGTGGTCTTTAACTTGCAGATTGGATTTACTTCATGCCCTTTGTGTCAGTTCAGTAGCTTCAGACAATCGGAGATCGAATGCGCCTTGCTGGTGAACATTCTTGCCCAGTTTTCCATGACGTTTGCGTCAAAGACTGTTACCTCCCAGGCGAAATGCTGTTACCTGTATATACCAAGTCAGTACAAAGAAGCTGTTAGCTGTAGCAACTACTAGTAAGTGTAGCTGGTCAAAATAGCTCGATTTCATTTCTTATTTTGAAAAGTTGTCCTCTGCTGTTCAATTTTTTTTTAGTAGTTACAGTGTAATGTGATTGAATGGTAACTACAGCGGTGCAATATATTGAAAATGTGAATTTCTTAGCTCTGCAATTACACCACAAATTTAAAATTCGAGTTTGAAAACACATGATACGTGAAATGCCTAAAAACTTGCGTGATTCGTTATTTTATCAAAAATTGTAGCGTGATACGTGATCAAAAACCCCTCTTCGCCAACCCGAGGAAAGACACTTCGAGCGCCAAACTCGTGCAAAACCCCAAATTTTGGACCCAGGGTTCCCACGGTCGTTGAAAATACTGGAAAGTTCTTGAATTTGAAAATAAAAATTTCAGGCATGGAAAGTCCTTGAAGGTCACTGGAGGTCCAGTCCTTGAAATCCTTGAATTGCCGGATGCAGCACCAGCAAATTATTACAATTTGTTAAAAACTTTGATTTAAAATCGATAAATGCTCAAACTGAAAACAAACGAGCTCGACCCCTGAAGTAAATTTGTTTCTTTCAGCATTTGTGATTGGCTTCAAGTTTTGACCAATCTACGATCAGGGTTTTCCAAGTAGTACATGTTTGATTGCGGAGACAATGATGGTCAATGATCAAACACTAGATGCAGAATAACTGGATAACTGGCACTGTTTGATGATTACAGCAAAATATGGAAAAATTGCCACACAAGGTCCTTGAATTTGATGTTCAAATACGAGTGGGAACCCTGTGGACTATACTTACGAAGAAAGAAACTTTACAAGTATACTTAATGCTGAATCGCATCAGTTTTACATCTTTTGAGACCTTTTATTGTAATGTGATCATACGATACTGAACTAAAACTAAATGATACTTCTACCTGCACCATGCGGTCTGAAATGACAACGCGTGCGCTAAACGTATGGCGGGAAATGGACTTCGGGCTAATTTAGCTCATTCTACACTTGCTGCTATGTTATTTTTATAATAATAATAATAATAGTAATAGTAATAATAGTAATTGTAGTAATAATAGCATACTTGTATAGCACCATTTCCCAATTAAGGCTTAATGGCGCTTTCCAAAAAACAATTAATACAATTACAAAATGAATAAAAGATGAAAATATAAGTCATTGAAACAGTACAGCTTGACGAACTAGCCAAGTCATTAACTGTTCCTCAAACGAGCAATAAGACGTTGCTTATGATAGATGGAATGATGGCGGAGAGTAAGAAAGACGACGTTAACATGCACTATTGACCTCCCAAGCACCAGAATGTCCTTATTTTAGCGTCAACCTTCCTCTGGATACCAACAAGTTTTTAAGTTGTTGCAAAATTATACTTACAAAATAGTAAATAACAATTTCCAAAGACAAATAATTCACACAAAATAATAAAGAAAAAATTGCGAAATGCTTTTTAAGTGAGAGAAAGTCGCGCATTGTTTGAGATTTTAGTCACAAATCAAGAATCGCAGCAACTGATATGCAGTTTGGCCGCAGAAGAGTACTACTCTGTTTTGCAAACTCAGCCTAAAATTGCTCCGTTGA
Source organism: Bergia puertoricense (assembly GCA_026167885.1). Classification (NCBI taxonomy): domain Eukaryota; kingdom Metazoa; phylum Cnidaria; class Anthozoa; order Zoantharia; family Parazoanthidae; genus Bergia; species Bergia puertoricense. The sequence continues at coordinate 7,165 of JANSTQ010096984.1, forward strand.
ATTAAGGCATTAAGGTAAGTTTTAGATCAAAGTCTGCAATTGTTCTAAATTTGTTCTTAAAATTTGGATAAATTTGGGCCTCGGTGATCTTTTAAAGGTTTGTTTTGATAATGAGTAAAGCGTTTAGAAATATCTGATTTCGGGTATAGCTTTCAAAGGCTAAAAGGTGCAAGGAAACTGATCCCAGTCTTTTGCCCGTGTTTCTTTCACGGCAACGAAACAATTCCTATAGATGCCAGGATTATGTTAGTATTGTAGATGTACTTCAGAAGTTTGATCAAACGGACTCACAAGTCGCAGTACGCTGTGCATATCAAATTTAACTCCAAAGCTATTGCAACGTGCAGTTTGAGGGCGGCGTATTAGACTCGCAAGGTTTTTTTGCAAAAGTCAAAGTCCAGAAAGTAATTTTTAAATATAAATTTGAATCGACCTGCGTTCAATTTTAAGCTTACTCAAAGTTGGTATTTGTAAACTAATGATCCAAGTCGATCAGTACAACTTGGTACATGTCAGTGGATAAGGCCTTGAAGGATGGGCACAACTACTGAACTAGAGTTTGAGACTCGCGCTCACTCACATTAGCTCACATTAGCTTGCGAAGGTTTTAATCTTTGCCATTCTCTACGATCTCTATGATCTCAGGTTGCTTGGGAACAAATGAAAGATCTTCAGTTTCAACAGTTGACAGCCTGCATGCGTTATTCGCAAGTCACAATGCAAACAGCAACCATCGTCATTTCTCTATCGGTGTAGTTATGAAATGGTTATGAAATACATAGTTCTTACTTATCAAAAATCCTTTCTTATTAATTCCTGTAACTGTGTAAACATTACTAGTGATTTATTCGACAGGCGGCTTCTTGTAAATGTAATATGCCGCCCTTTTGTCTTTTCGGAAAGTTAATTTTGTTAGATAATGAGTAAACTAAAAATATGGATAAAAAGAATCGCATTTATGTAAATTTAGATCCCTATTTGAACAGCATTCAAAGCTGGCTATACTATACATATTCTTGCTGCAGTTGCAAAAAGGACCGTTTCAAAATCGAATCAAAAGGTGCAGTGCATACCCTAACGTAAAAAAAGTGAAAATGAAATTTTGAGGGATATCAAGACAACGACACACAGACCTTCACTCTACAGCTGTTAAGGTACTTATTATAATGTATTAATACCAAAAGAGTGAAACGCATTCACATGCTGCGGTCTCGCTATCACATTAATGTCTCTATAGCTTGTCCCATTTTAGCTAAGAAATAGTGGAATGGTGCCACACGTTTAATGATAAACCAGTTGCAAGTCGGTATTGGCGGAGTAGCAGTGTTGATTTTTTGTTCTCTTTCCAGACTCAAATGTGCATTATATCAAGTAAACAGTCTCTAGCGAAATAACTACAATAGAGCATTAATAAGTAACTTACACACAAAAAGAAAAGTATGATCAAAGATAAGAAAAAAAAACTAATTCTAACAGTGCTGTGATTGTTTGACGTATGCGATATTTTCCCAACACATTGGCACCTTTCACTATATCAGGGCTCGTGGCTGATATCTGCCATTCGATCAGTCTGTTTGCACAGGTGTCGACAAAGTTAAAAGGGGTAAAACTAAAACGTTGTTTAGTATAGCAATCTTCTCGAGCCAACATTGCAGCGTAAACAAACTGAATTGAGCTATTTACTGCCGAAGTCGATTTTAAAATCATTTTTGCACTTGAACAGAAAAAAAAAAATCAATTCCAAAAACTGGTACATTAAAAGCCGAATCTTAAATACAGATGTCGATGGAAACAAGTTTGTCAAAGTTCTGGTTCCAAGTTTCTACAAAACTGATACGCTTCCATTGGTGTCTTTCCCACCCCCGTTTTAGTGCTGCTAAAATTAAACTTTTCAGGAGATAGCTGGACAAGGTTTTGACCCCCGAACCAGTTTTTTAAAAAGGCTGTGCTAACTGTGAAGGACAAACATCGATTAAATAATAACTGGCAAATCTCGGTTCCCAAGTTATTACAATTTATGTTTCAAAACTTCTCAGAAAAAGCTAACATATTCGGACGGACCTCGTCGAATTCTTTGCTAACGCAGTTTTTGTTTTGCAGCAACAATGCTAAAGATCCTCACAAAAGGTCGAGACTATCGTACGAAAAGCCATAAATTGAGTACACACATGGGTCCACCCACCCCAAATCAACCATACAAGCTTATAATAATAGTAAAAATATTTATAATATATATTATTATTATTACTGTTATTTTAATTATTATTATTAATAATAATAATAATATTATTATTACTAATTGTTATTATTGTTATTGTTGTTGTTCCTGTTGCTGTATTATCTTTGTTGGGCCGCGGAACAAGACTTGTTTATTGTCTTCAGCTCAGATTATTCCCCAGCACAGTAAACTAAACAGGCGTTTGTAGTTTATAGGACTTCAATTCTCATGAGAAGAATTTTTGTTCACCGGTTGGCTCAGTTGGTTGATTTATCCCACACAGTGTTATTATATATCTCAAGACACAGTGTTATTTTTTATCTCAAGACACAGTTTTAATATAAAACCGTTGGAATAGAAAAATATCTTTGTGCAAAACATTAAAAAAAATGCACGAAAACGGTCATTAAAACTGTTACACATGAGTTTCACGTTCTACGGTGATCATCAGACTAAAATGATTTGAATTCGGCTGGTTCAAGAATACAAGCGTAATACTAATTTGACGATTAATTCAGATCTGTTGTTGAAGTTTAAATTGTCATGAAAAATCCCCCACGAAGCAAACATGTCCTCTCACTGCGGTTTCAAATAATGGCCGGGCGCTGTTTTAACAATCGTTTTCATTTTTCCTGGGGAGTTATCAAATTAAAGCAGGAAGGAGTTAAAAAATTATTTGACAATCTGTTTATACACATTCTTCAATTAGCTTTGCTTTGCCCTCTCTTTTTAATTAATTTTCAACATTATACTTTTGGATCATGCAATGAATGCCCTCCCAGGCGTCTCCGCGAAAGATCTCTGAATAAATCTGCAGTCCGTTGACACCCTACACCAGGTTTGATCAGGCAGTTCTATTTTACTAATATACGACGTGGTTTTCGTAGAATCCATTCGAGAGCAGTAACATTCGCTGCCCTTAATTCTCGCTGGTTGATAAGGAATTGGTTGCCCGGAAAATTTCCGAGGTCTGATTTCATAGCTGTATATCAATGGAGTCCTTCGCCCGACTTGGAATTCACGATTTTATCCAAGCTTGGACTTCATACGTGCTTTAATTTTTTGCATAATGTATTTTATTTAGCCTGTGGCATGACTCCATGAGTTGATATTACTATTACTACAAAAGAAATTCTTATATAGGCAGTAAGAACGTTCATTGTTTTAAAAAAATGGTTTGAGTAGTGTAAAAGTCTGTGCTAGAGGGAACATTTATTTTAACATATCTAAGCAAGGACTTTTTTCTTTTAGTTTCGTCATAGCAGCTTCAAATGAACTCATACGACACCATTGTGTACTGCCATCTGACGGAAGAACTTTTTTCAGATCAAGTCGCTAATTGACGCTAAGTGCAACTTGATTTATTTTTTAACCCTCTCAAAAGGCCATTTTCTTTATTACATGTAATTACACCAGAACCAACTGAACGAAAGATGACTCGCCGTAAACAAAGCATAATTCACGTAGATCACACAATGCTACAATTTTCCTCTTATTGGTCCTTATTGATAAATACCACGATAAATCACTCTTAAAGAAAACTTTAGAATTGTTAAGGAAACTACTGCACTTTGCCCATGTTGATGTTGTGTGAATACTTTTAAATATTTTTAGGCGGCAATCGTTTATTTTTCTCTTCTCTTTCCTTGAAGTGCCAAACTAAGGTGAACAAAGGAAACTTTGCTTTGTCAACTTTGTGTCAGAATTTAATAATGGAAACAAACCTTTCCTCTGTAGACGTCCTGGTCGGAATTGCCTGTCACCAACACAGGGAGTCTCGGGTGACTCGTGTGTCTGGTTCGGTCGCAGCGCCCGATGGATTTATCTTTGACAAAACATTGCTGTAAATGACTATTTGCAAAGAAATTCTGCTTCAAAAAGCTCTTATCTATTCATTAAGTTGGTAAGTTCACTTATAAAACGACGTTACGTTCTTTTAGTTATAAAAACTTGGTATTTGCGCGCGTATCTAGTGTTTGTTGAAGCTCGGTTTCAATATCAATCGCACTGTTTATAGGTAATATCGATGATTCTCTACTGCCGATATTGCGAAATTTGCTATTCCGCTATAAATCAAGAATGAAACAGGAATAAATTCGCGTAGAATTTAACAAGGAACGAACAGGAATATTAAACGATAAAACAAATGTGTTCACTGTTAGCACAGACTGGCTTGGTCTTTGAACCAGTGACATCAAAGAGTTTATTAACTTATTTTTCTTTTTATTTCTATTCTTTTTCTTTTATTTGCATTGCGCCTAACAAGAAAGTGAGTATTCACTTTCTTGTAAGGTGTATAATAAAAGAAAAAGAAAGGAAAAAACTAAAAATACATAGCGGGAGCTGTTTAAATAAATTCTTGGTGATATCACATTTTACCATGTAATTAAGATATTCTTGGTATTGATTGACATTTTAAAACAATTCGTTTTAAAAATTGAAATCGGGTTATCTCAGACGATACCCAACAAACATCAGAAAAGTAAAAAATACAGAAAATTTAATTTACGCACTGTAAGTTACAGATGTTTAACAAGTCGGATAGCAAGACAGCAAGCTCCACACAATAATTAAGACTCGACAGAGTATCAGTCGTTAGGCTAATCTAACCGTTTTTTTAAAAATTCTAACCAAAACTTCACTGTTTTCAGAGCCTCTTCTCTATTTTAACGCATTTCTTCGTTCAACCAAAGTGACATATGTTCAGAAAACCATAGGCAAGAGACGATTTTCGACTGTTATTTTCTCACTTCAGTTTTTGCGACCTCAATTTCTTCCCACTTATAACGTTCAGAGACTTGAATTTTTTTTTTTACAAACCCAACATATTCAGTATCTTAAATGTCCGTTTGACATTCATTCAAAATGTGTTAGTTTCTTGTCGCATAAGTGCAAATTAATATTGGAGTAGAAGACTTGTCTTTTAATCTTTAGTAGAAATAAAAAGCAGCTTTTTATTTAATATGTGAATATTTTCTTGAACCGAAAACTGTGACAGGGTTTAAAAAATAGCTCATTATGTGTTTTGCTACATTACATCTTAGGAAGCACTGCTGGAGGCGTGTTCAACGAAGGCTCGACACCACACAGGCCGCTACACCAGTGCCAACCCAAAAAACAGAGAGACAACTTGACAACAAATAGAGAGCAAAACGAAAGGGGAGGATTGCTATCTTTCTAGTGTTTCTATATCAAGATTATCAACGCTAACATGGATATGTGGGTAAATTCTTCCAATGCATCATTCTCTAATTCATCACTAAACCGAACTGACAACAGCACGTTCATTGGAACTGAGCCCTCCCAGGAAGGCAGTTGGTTCTACTCCAATCCACTGGCCATAAAAATTACCAGCTCTGTTTTTCTGAGTTTTATTATTACCATCGCTATTCTGGGAAACACACTGGTGTGTGTGGTGGTGTTAGTTACCAAGGACCTTCGTAAGACTCCCTCGTCCTATTTTATCTTCTCTTTAGCTCTCTCTGACCTATTAACATCAACCATAGTGATGCCCTTTGACCTCGATCAATGGGTCCGTGACTACCGTTGGATACACGGCCAGACGGTGTGCAGCCTTTGGACAACTGCTTACATGTTCATTGTCCCTTCATCCATGTGGAACATGTTGACGATGACTGTTGACCGCTACAAGTCCCTCAGCGATCCACTTAACCGCTACCGAGCAACACCTTTCATGACAAGCAAGCGATTAGCTGCCGCTCTCGCATCTGTCTGGATATATTCCCTGGTATTTTCGCTTATTCCCCAGATGGGTTGGAGTTATTCTCAGTATGTATATTATGAGGACATTTGCGTTTTTAATGTGGCGCCTGTGTACTCAGTGCTAAGTTCGGGACTCAACTTTCTTCTTCCTTCAGTTATAATGAGTGGACTGTATGTAAAGATTTATCACATTGCACGAAAGTTTAACGCTTCAAATAGGATTTCTCTACGAAACCATCAGGGAATTGTTGACGGAATTAAAGGTGATAAAACCGAAAAAGCACAGACACAGAAGGCATTTCGAAAGAACAAAAAAGCTGCGAAGATGGTGTGCGCCATTGTCTGTGCCTTCTTGCTATGTTGGATGCCCTACACCTTGCTAAGCATTCTGGGTATAGTTTATCGACCGCTAATATCCAAAGTACCTTCCCAACTCAGTCATTTTTTACTGTTGCTAGGATACCTAAACTCGGCATTAAACCCGTTCCTGTACTCGTTTAACAACCGAAGCTTCAGAAAGAATTGCAAAAGAGTTCTTAATGCTGCATTGAACTGCAACCTCTGCAAGCATTGCATGATTTTCAATATGCGACGTTTTGGGCATAATTCAAACAGCTTGCAAATCCAAGCGTCCAGCCAGCCAGTCAACGTGTCTATGATCTCGTTTGCCTCTACTAATACAATCTTATGAACTAAAATTGAAATTTCTCAACTGTAAACTAAGACAAAGCAAAGTTTGCATGGCTGAAAGCCGATTAGATGCTAAAATGACATTCATCCTTGATAAACACTCTAGAACTAACTAGGAAAACCTATGAATTGACATTTTAAATTTGGAGTTGAAATATTATTAACTCTTATTCTACTGATCATTTATAACAATTCATAATTTATGTAAAAAATGTGATTCAGATTTTGTGAAAAAACAAGCTTTTATAGTACTTTTGAAGGCCTTATGCATATAGTCTCCTGGAGAATAGTACTATGCATGTAGTAAAATAAGTTAGTATCATTGTATATACAAAAATTTGGGTGTGTGTAAGTAACCAACAACAAATTAAGACGAGGAAAGGACTATAATCATGGTCAATATTGTTGGAACAACCCACTCCCCCGCATCAATTTGAGTAAACTTTATCAAGACTCTCAAAAAATCGAATGTTTGTGTGCAGTCAGAGGTTCCAACATTGAAAAGGGGGGAAGGGGAGGGGGGGGGGGTCAAACTAATGT
>JANSTQ010097095.1:0-14332 GCA_026167885.1 Bergia puertoricense
TAGGTTCTTATATTTTGGGGTATTAAAAGTCAAAATGAGAGGCTCTAGGTTCTTAATTCACTAGGTTCTTACACGCGAGTTTTTACTGTATTTATTGTAATTATTATTATTGTCATTGAAGTAATTACTGCTATACTACTTAACACAGTTTAGTTGTTCATCTTACAAATGTTGCCATCCAGAAGACCGCTCCTGATTATGACCCGGAAAAGGTTTGTTACTTGAATGTGTTCTCTAGTTTTTGTTAATCATTGGTTCACTCACTGGCTCACTCTACAGCATTGAATTTTAGTTTTAACCTTAAAAGATTTAATGATTTGTCTAATGCTTTGCTCCTATTTTCGATAGGGCTGTAAGTGGTCGCTTCAGCAACTTCGTAGATACCTTATTGGCAGGGAAGGAATCGAGACGGTAAGTAAAACGGCAGATATTTACGCTGGAGATTCCTTCGTAGTCAGCAGAACCTGAGTGACTGAACCATTTTTGTGACAGTCTTTTTACTAAACATCGCTCCACTGCTTGCTGCTGTTAATACCCAGAAAACTATATACAAAGACAGACACAGACACAGACACAGACACAGACACAATCACAATCTCAACCCTCAAACACAAGTACAACACAACACAACACAACACAACATAAACACAAATAAACACAAAAAATAGTGTCCTTTTTTCCCCAAATAGAACAAACCTGTTTGCAGGCAATATATTTCACGTTAGCTCTAACTGAAGACTAGGCTCTAAATAGCACAAGTTAATTGAGCCTCAAAGAAGTTAAAAATAATTCATTCTTGGCACCGGTTTGTGACAATGAGCACAATCAGAACTGCAGACAAACGTAATTACACGACACATGTACTGTTTGTTTCTGTTTCTAGGTGGAGAAATTGTACCGTGATATCAATAATATCATTATCAAGAGCTTGCATGCCGTGCAGAAAATAATGATTAATGACAAACATTGTTTTGAAATGTATCCTTTCTGCTGATTTATGGATTCTAACAGAGCTTTTCATTTGTGGATCTGGCAGGCCCGACCTGCAAATTCACATGTGGAACGCGATAACTATCGGAAAATAGATTTGAGACGCTCAGTTCTCCCGTTCCGGCGCGCAAGGACGAATGGGAACTTGGTGCTTGAAGGCTGCAAGGGGTTGTGGGAACTTAGTGCTTGAAGGCTGCAAGGGGTTGTGGGAACTTAATGCTTGAAGGCTGCAAGGACCTGTGGAGACCTGGTGCTTGGAGCTGCAAGGGCGTGTGAGAATTTGGTACTTCAAGGCCGCAAGAGCCTGTCTGAATTTTGTGCTTGAAAGCCTCAAGGGCTTGTGAACGTTTGGTACTTGAAGGCCACGAAGAGCAGTTTATTTGGCCTGGCCACTTCTCTGGCCACTCCCGGTAAATAGAAAGCGCCATAAAAGGGAGTGATGCACTGTTAACACAAAAATTCTGACACTAAAGGCTGGCTTACGCAAAATGCTCGAAAGGTTTATTATTTACTCCCATATTTTACAACTAAGTCTTATAGAACGGCTGCGAGTCTCTATGGACTGTGAACACGAGAGAAGTATATGAAGCCGAGTCTTACTTGTTCTTGCTTCTCGAGTGCTCTTCCATCGCCAAAGTGTTTTAGTTACAGTTTTTATAAGTGTTGGTTGTGAAAGAGGTGCCGCATAGTGCTCGATAAACTCATGTAGAGCGCAGACATATAAAAATTTGTTAAAAATTTCGGTTAAAATGGCTGAAATGTTAAAATTTTATGTGTCTCACTCAAACTTAACGCACAGCCTCGCAGGCGATCATCAGATAGATTAGTCAGTCAACACACACAAGCAGCTGTTTAAGATTTAAAAAAATAGGAATTGAATGTCTTTGGCCCTTTATCCGAGCACCACTTTTGTCATCCATTAGCCAATCAGAGCGCGTTATGTATGTGCTATTTTATGATAACTCTTGTTTCATATAGTACCGTAAAATTTTGAAAGTAATGATTTTCGTTACCTTTAAACTTAGTAGTCCTTGGAAAACGGTGTAAACCGGGGGAATTACATATCCCACCGCGAGCCCAAGGAGAAACTAGAGGGAGCTGGCGATATGATCTTTCGAGCTGAGGGTTTGAGAAGTCCAGTTACTGTGCACAAATGCAGTCAGAAAGAAAATTTATTAAAACTTAAAATGTTGTATTAAAATACCCTTAACGCAAAACAAGGTATGGTTATGACGTATTACTCGACTCCAAGTTAAAACCGTAAGTATGTACAATGTGTAGTTTTTGATAAAGTGAGTGGGTGGGTCGTTCACTCGAGAAAGTGAGCAACGAGTTACGACCAATCTCAGCTTATAGCCAGTAAAGAGGTCAGTTAAGACACGCGTTTACGGCAAACGGCGGAAGTGGCCACGGTTTCCACTCATATGCCGTTTCAAACGGGTAATTAGTTCCGTGTTAGCCATAAACGTGAGAGTTATTTTGCACTATTTTCGTTTACTCATTATTTATTTTGAGGAAACGTAAATGGAAATCTGACGCTTACCGTTTGCGGTTTGCCGTTTGCCGTAAACGCGAGTCTTAATAGAGAGATTAAGCATCACGTTTACGGCAAACGGCAAACGTGAGATTACGGTTTTACGTTTCCTAAAAACAAACAATAGGTACACGAGAATAGTGTAAAACAATTCTCATGTTTGTGGCTAACACGGAATTACTTCCCTTCACTTAGAAAAAGCACACGGTAAACGGTAAATGAAGGGAAATCATGGTCACGTGATCACTTCTGCCGTTTGCCGTAAACGCGATGCTAAATCTCTCTAATAGCGCGATTAAGCATCGGGTTTGCGGCAAACGGCATGCAGAAGTGACCACATTATCATGATTTCCCCTCATTTGTCGTTTACCGTTTGCATGTTCTAAGTGAAGGTAAGTAGTTCCGTGCTAGCCATAAACATGAGAATTGTTATGCACTATTTACGTTTTTAAGGAAACGTAAATGGAAAGCCGACGTTTGCCTTTTTCCGTAAACGCGAAGCTTAACCTCTCTATTAATCTCTCAATTATTTATCGTGAGTCCGTTTTTTAAAAATATCAGAAACTGAAATTGCCAGTTTCGTTCGTTCTTTCTTTCTTTCTTCCTTCCTTCCTTCCTTCCTTCCTTCCTTCCTTCCTTTCTTTCTTTCTTTCTTTCTTTCTCTTTCCTTTCTTTCTTTCTTTCTTTCTTTCTTTCTTTCTTTCTTTCGCTCGTTTGTTCGTTCGTTCGTTTGTTCATTCATCCATCTATCGTTCTATGCATTTAAAGTTTTGTAATCGTTCTCAGTTGGCTGATTGAAGTGAACGCGTCTCCCTCGTTGACTGCCAGTAGTCAAACCGACTACGAACTCAAAGTCCGAATATTGGAGGATGTTCTGCACATTATTGATATGGAAAACAAGTACGTATTGGAGAGTAATTTGGTGATAACAACGCGAAGTTTATTCACTTATTTCAAGATAAAGCATAAGACTTGGTGGAATTCTGGGAAAGTTAACTGAGATTTGCAGATAAATGAATATGTACAAAGTCCTTTTCACGGTTTCTGAAAAGTAACCACGCTCTTCATTAGGCACCAAGTTAAAGTTGTCTAGACATGGTTAGACTTGTAAAACTGGTTTGAAAAACACTGATTTGTATATGTCAAAGGTAGGGAGGGTTTGCTTTTATAACTGTCAACTGAGTCAACCTTGGTCTCGATATCGTCGAACATGTTGACGCCGTGGCAAGGTATATTCCACGGAGACTAACCCGTTACCCCTGGTGGTAAATAACCCAGACAGTAGATAAACTACACAACATGCAAGCCAGTAATCAGATACCAACAATTCCTTTGGATCATATCTTTTATGTTCCTTCAAAAAAAAAGGTCAACTGCTTCCTTGAATCTGGTGTATCAGTTTATGAATCAAGGTGTTCTGCTTTGTTTTCTGAATTGAATGTGTTGTTATGCCCGACTTGTTCATTGAATTTGGCCGGATCAAACTTTTCAGATCAACCGATTTCTTGAATTTTGTGTAATTAGGATTCAGGAAACTTTGATTTGTTTTCTGAATTGAATGTTTTTATACCCGACTTTTCCATTGAAATTGCTGCTCTGCTTTTACAGGCTGACAGGAAAGGAAAAGAGAGTCGGTGGATATGACCTCATGTGGAATGATGGACCCGTTGTTATGGACGACAGCGTAGGCGCGGACTGTATTCCTCCCCCAATCTACCCCACCAACACATTCTTAGGTAAACCGATCGCCTGTCACTCACTTTCTCTGTTATTCAATTACTTATCTGTGGGACTGTCTGTATGTCCATTAATCTGTCTGACTTGTCTTAAGTATATCACTAGGGGAAACCGCAAAAGGTATTCAAGAATGCGACAATTTGAAATAATCAGTAGTATGTTATTCTACAACATTCCTCAAGGGAAGTGGGTTGTTGTTCGAGTCAGCGGCGTTTCTCAAGATATAACCGAACTCAAGTGGAAATCTACTTTAGTATGTTTAGTTCCCCTAGATCAAAATACATTGCAACAAAAATAGCCCTATCTGCAGGTACATGCGATTACTGCAATTTCTGTCTGGTTTTGAAAGTTAACAAAAAACAGTTCTTGAGTTTCTTTTACTTATAACTCCAAAGGCTCTGGATCCTCAGCTGAAAAAAAAAACCTTTTTTGCTTTTAAAATAAACATTAGCGGCAGTACCAAAGTCTGTTTTGGAAGTTATAAATGAAAATTCTGTTCACGGAGCTAACGCCAAACGATTTAGTTTGATTTCTTAAAGGGTTAGTTTCACAACTACTCCATACAAAATTACTGATTTTCAAATCTATTTCCTTTCAGTTTTACTCAAAGTAGATTGATCAAAGCGAGTTAATTTGAAAAAGAAACTCTTTTATTGAACAGAATTCTCAAGGATCAATGCATTTCGGCGCTATATTACGTTAGTCAATAATTTTTCCTATGAGCCAACACTTAATTCGCTTCAGTACCCATTACTGTAATCCGTTTCAATCGTCGTGGAAATTAATCCGTCCTTACCACACTTGCAACGTTGAAGTCGGAAGTGTCCTTGAATTATTTATAGCAGAAGTTATTTTTGTATTTTAACGACTTTTGCTGAGCAATGTGAAGATGACGCAATCGCACCGTGAAACAACCCCTTTAGGTTTGAATTTCCCGCGCTTCACGATCTTAAATATTACGTAAAGTGATTGCAGTTCAGCGCCGTCTCTTGTGAACTACCATTGTATTCACCAAGAGTAGACAATCGGGGGAGGAGGGGAGTAATAAAAGCGAAACACTTCAGACTATCAATAAAGTGATTTTGTAGCACGATTTAAATTGGTACTAAAGCGTCACAGAGTCGACGAAACCCAATGCGCCCAGTGCGCCGTTCACAAGGCTGATCACTCTTTGCTGGGATCTCCGTGTTTCCAGCAACAGAAAAAAATCGAAGTAAAACCAGTTGATCTGGTTTTACGATTGCTGGACAGATCAATCCGTTCAGTGTTGGCGTTCGCAATCAAGGAAGCAGCCATTGAATTGTCTGCGTCTTCAAACCCACAATTACTTAAATCAGAAAGCTCGTATTGTTGAGTTGCCTGTTTGGCAAAATCACTGTTTCCTGTAATGAGGATGATACGTGGGTTTTATGAGTCATCGTATGTTACAAAAAGCATTTCAGCTTTGTCAATGTCAATCCATGTATATTTAAGATATGATGAGAGGATATCGCCTTGTGGCATTGCTGAAAACTCGTTGTAATTAGCTCTACCGTGTCGCATCACAATTCTTGTGAAGATGTTTTCAACTTTTACATGTATATCTGAGTATCTTCTTTTTCAACCGTTTCAGTTTCTTCCGAAATTATACATAGCATCTGCTCTTGGAAACAGTCGGGAGTATGCACTTCTGTGTTCGGTCTATTCGCAATATTCTCGCCCATTTCTCTTGTCAAAAGGAAATGACAGAAACGATAGTCTGAAGGCTTTTGAAAGAACCATTTGTACGAAAATATGACCCATCTTGAGTGATTCTCGGGGCTATCAGATGGATTTTCTCCAACAGCAATGTAAGAGGGAAGTATCCTTGTTTGGGTGTGACAGACTCGACATCATCAGTTCTACAGCATATACGATAATGAGCAGTGCATCAAAGGAAGTGCATGTGTAGTTCAGGTTTATTTTCAGTTTGTAAAACCCATCACGACAACGTAGAGTCGAGTTGGTTAGATTCTGTAATCCAGGGCTTGTCCAAGTTGAATCGAGTTTGCACTGCACTTGCAATGGGTATATGGGATACAAAAGATTACCATCACGAGAATCCGGACGACAAGTTGAGAGCAGTAAGCTGTGTACAGGGAAATTCAAGATTCTTTCTCTACTTCATGTGTTAGCTATTGCCGATTTGTGTTTTCTCTGTTGTCAAGGAGTAATTTCACCCGGGGTTTCAGGTAAATTGAATGTATGATCGAAAGCGCGATGCAAGCATAAATTGGTAATAGAAAAATCGGCAGTGAAAATACATGCAGAAACCTTTGTGTATACTTGTCGTAGCATTCTCTTAGAAGATGGTGTTTGTTGTCCTTTGATGTTTTGCACTGGAAACTAATTCTATCGTTGGCCCTGATGTCTATTACTATTCCTGAAATCACCGATATAGTGGATGTTGTCAGCAATACTTGGCCGAGTCCGATTCTCGTTATCGTGCTCAGGGCAAGGAATTCTCTGACTGTTTCTGATGCCATTTCTTGCAAGGTACGCCGTGAATACTAAATGATCTTTCTGCTGGTATCGTTACAAGCCAGGCAACTGCATGAAATCAGTCACTGAAACTAAGTAAATCTTACGTTGATCATCTTTCGCATATTGACTTACGGGTATGCATTCAATTTGTCGAAGGTCACAACCTTTTGAGCTTTGGCTCAATAATAAAAGTATGTGATTGGTTTTTATTGCAGCGTATTGAAACACAATATTGTGTTTATTTTATGTGTGTGGTTGGCCAGTCAGCATGTATTACACTCTTTTTTTACAAGAATCAGATATTTTCGCCGAGGTTCATTTTTCTTAACTTTTGTGGGCTTTCCAGCCTTAAACTGTTCATAATCTACAGTTCTTTAACTCGTGTGTCAGGTTGCCATTTCCAGGCGCGTAGGCAGGGGTGTGGAGTGTGTGAGGGGGGGGGGGGTGCAAAGGGTGCATACGCTCCCCTCCCCCCAACGGGCTTGAAAGGAGCAAATTCCGTTAACAAAATGTGAGTTTATGAGAAAAAAACAGAGGCGAACTGCCTTTTTTTCTTATTTTGACCTTTCCATATTCTATTTTTTCACCATGAAATGTAGTCCAAGACAACCCGAGTTTTTCAAATTTTAACTAGAGGAGAATGCTCCCTTACTCCCCCCTCCCCCCAAAGAAGTTGCACATTCACTACATGCACGCACCTCCCCAAGAAAAGTCCTGGTTACGCACCTGAATTCCAATTTGTTTGGACGTTGGACATATGTGTTCGACAGACAGATCTGATACTGTGTATTTTCAAAATCGGACAAAATGCAAGATAAGGAGTTGATTATTTTCTAGCAATCCGTGTAACATGGTTAAAACTTTCTGTATGAAAATCATTGTTGCAAAAACATAAAAACTTTGACATTTTATTTCTGAGTCGGGTTAAGGTTTCAGTCAAACGTCTGACATTTGGCGATTTCTAGCCATTTAACTTCCCTGTTCTATTTTTAGGCATGGCATATTTTACAAATGACGGATTCGCTATAAGTCATGGGGGAGGGTATAAAGTGTCATTTTTGCACAGGAAATCTATTTCTAATAGGGCTGCTCAAAGCTGCGTGTATCTTTTTATCTGTGTTCCTTCAAAGAACAAGAACTTTGGAATTATTGCCCAGAAAGGGTGAACAAATAGTTTCCAGTGTTCCGCTCTTTGGCTATGTAAGAAAAAAAGAACACTAAAATGAATTCAAAGAATGTCCAGATGAACTGTTTGATTTTATTTGCTCAAAAACTTGCCAGATAGCTACTTTCTAGTTTGCAATTAAGAAGAAAGCAAGTTCCATAGACTTGACCCAACTTGGTATTGCCTGACAAATGGAAATTTTAATCTTGATTCATTTCTGAATTGCACTTGAAAGATTTATTAAAGCGTACTAGTAACTGCCAAGGAAAGCATGAACTTTTCGTCTCTGCTTTTCTCTCTTTGCTTTCATGAAATTATTTGATCTGTACTAGTTTGCATTTTTTAAAGCACACTTTGAAATTTTTCGGGAACTCTAAGCTACTGTTTTCGGTTTCTATCTGTGTATATATATTTTTGTATTTTGTTTCCTATGTTTGTATTTTATTCATGCTATTTTCAGCTTGATCAATCCCATTCTTATTCAACCAGGGTTCGACATTAATGCTGGCCTGATGGCCCCAAGATACCTTTTAACCCTCAGGGCCACTATGGGCCAGTAACCTTTGAAAAGTGGTGACCTGATGGGGCCAGCAACTTTTTAGAAAGTCACTTTGTAAATTCTGTCAATGAAAAAATACCTGGTCAATTTTATGATGAACGAGACATAAAAACTCTATGTAACCCGGCAGTGTCAACCCAACATAGTATGACATCCAAGAAATTGACAAGGATGAGACTGTGCAGACCCGAAACTTTTCACATTGGCCAGTGCACTTTTATGCTGGGCCAGTAAGTTTTGAATTTTAATGGCCCGATGGGCAAGTGACCAAAATTGCTTAATGTCAAGCCCTGTCAACAACTATATGTTACCTTATTAGATTATTAATTTTGCCCCCAAATTTCTACATTCTTAGGGTGCTGTAATGATGACCGAGAACAGCAGTTGAAACGGATGTTCAAGGCAGCCTCAGTGAGCAAGAAGAGCTGACACTTAAATGTGAATGTGTAATTACAACAATTTTAATGAAAGTTCTTACGTACTGATATTCCTATTCTGGGGAACATGTAGGAGAGGGGACCAGGGGGTAAACTTTCACCCATTTTAAAAAATAAAATGCACTGGTCATTGGAAAATTGCAAGTTTTCAAGAAAGTATTTCTAAGGGAAAATTACCCAACTTTTCACTGTCTTGAGAAAAAGGATTTTCCCCAATCAAAATGTGCATATGAGAACCATCATTTTTCTAAACTGGACTGAAAAGGTTTTTTATGCCGTCCATCTAGAAAATCTCATAACAACCAACATCACCATCCATCACATAAGTCAAGGCATGTAGGTACTCTTGCCTGACCCTGTCTGGAGTAATCTAACCTCTGATCCAGGCAACACTTCCGGATTACAGCAGTTCGGGACTCTGTTGTGGGACTGGTTATCATGTTATTACGAGCAACTTAATGAATTTTTTATTTTATTTTATTAATTTTTATTTATCAACTTGGTTGGTCATATTTATTTCTATTTGTACTGTCATTAGTTTACTGACCATCATTGCTGGGATTAATCTTCACTATAAGTCAGTTATTCATTTATTAAAAAGATTAAAGGGAATCTTTCATGGCTGAATCACTTTCAAGATTTGATCTTTTTCCAAAAGTTACGTTTTTACAGTAATGTATTTAATCCAAAAAATTTAATGAAAACATCTTAATCTACTAAAAAACGGTGATCAATCACTTCTGTCAAGGTGTTATGCATTGTAAAGTGATTAATCACTTTGCGTTCCAGCCCGGAACATAAAAACTGATAACTACGATCCAACTTTATCACCACCAAAAACAGACCATCTGTGCCATTATTTTAAACCTCTTGAAGAACTCAGATTGGTATCTGAACAGCATCTCTTTATAGGTATATTCTAAGCCTGAAACAGTTTTCTTGCCCATAAAATCTTGAGCATATGCAAAGCCATGAAAAGAGCACTTTTGAAGATTTAGATGTCTATATGAAAAATCAGGCTATTCGGGTTCTTAAATAGGTTCTTAGACAACAAACAAAACATGCAGCTTTCCGCTTTGTAAAAATAATTAATGTTGCCTCAACAAACAAGCCAATGAAAGAGAAATATTGCAGTTAGTTTTTATCGATTGCTCTTAGTAACTCCTGTTGCTTGTCATTGATTTGCAGGAAGTTTGTCGCCTATTTCTTAGGCCGTGTCACCTGTTGCATGAAACCCTTGGAAGGCCCCCTTACTCCTGTATCATAAACTGGTATATATAACAAAAATGCAACAGACTTTTAATATGACTTTTAATCCCATCTATCGTGTTAATGTTAAAGGAACTCTTTCATGGCTGAGTCAAGGAATTTTCTCTTTTTTCGAAGTTTAATTTTTACCTTCTTTATCTAAATAATCTCAAAAGAAGGAACTTAATTCACCAATAAGACAATAACTAATCACTTCTGCCAAGGTTTTGTGCATTTCAAAGCAATTTACATTGTATTACATTGTGTTCTGGCCCAGAACAAGAATTTTTAACAACTACAATCCAAGTTAATCGCCTCCTAAAACAGATCATTCGTACCATCTACCTTTTGAAAAACTTAGATTGGTATCTGAACAGTGCCTGTTTGGAGATATTTTAGCTTGAAACAGGTTTTTTGTCAATAAATTTCTGAGCATGCACAAAGCTGTGAAAGAACCTTAAGCCTCAGAGGGAAATTATGAGACAATTACTGTATTGGTTGTTAGGGTAACAACCTGTTTATATATTTTGTAAATTTAGAAAACACCTCTCCATGATTGTATTTTTGCACATTTTAGCTTTTGTCCACTGACCAAGGGAGCCAGGTCTAGAGGGGACCATGTGTCCTATCGCCTGTGCTCCGGCTGAGTACCATCTATAGCAGTGTTGTAAATAAATAAATAGATAACGTCTTTGTTAAGAGGTATCTGAAGAGAGGAAAGTTATTCTGACTTGTAGCATAAACTTCTGTACTATAAAAATATGTTTTGAAACAAAAGGTTTCTCAGTATTTTACATTACTCCAGAAAATGATAATGACTGGTTTTATTTGCAGTCAAAGCATTTCTCTGTTTCTGATTGGCCTTAACCCAATGACTGATTCTTCAAAACTAGCTAATGCTGGCCAAATTTGGAAGATTGAGGTCAATCCTACAAAAACAGAAAAATTGAAGAGTCCAGTGCAAAATGACAGAAGTGACTTCAGATTAAAATTTAAATTTGATATCTCAAATATTAAGACAAAAGTTGAGGAACCTTTGAAAAAGTGAGAAATTGACATCGTTTTTGCACTTAGCCTAGTGTCTTCAATTTTTTATTGGATGATTTATGTCACACAACAACAATTGTCATATACAGTGGGAAAATAGCTGATTCAGAATAGAGATTTGAAATGCTGGAAGAAAACCAAATAACAAAACTGAAAATATTTTGAAGGAATAATAATAATTTAAACAATACTTAACAATTTTTGGATTTGGCTTTCATATGATGTGAAGAGTTATGCAGATCTCAGATGTTTTTATTCCCCTTGAGCAGCCTTTGGCTTCAGCAGATAGTATTTATTGTTCCTGAATATAACCTCATACATGTATTTCTCTGTTTCCTTGTCTTGATCTTGAGAGACACCATTGTTGACAAATTATTGTTACACAGTATTATTGCTTGGAGTGTTCACAGGCAGCTTTGGATCAATTCAGTCATTGCTGAATATTTAGAAAAACAAAATGTGTCATCTTGAAACATGAGCTTTTATTAGTTTTGTTTTGGCATACCAGTAATTGCTCTCTTCTTGTTTCAGAAGTTTTGATTTTCCGCTGTTGCAGAACTTTGTTGCCACTGATGTGAATTGACCAGTGCAATCATGTAACATGCTGTGTATAGTTGCTGTTAATTGTCGTTGTTTGTTACCAATGAAGTTAACGATTTTAATTTTTGCTCCCGTACTGTGCTGACACTTGACAGCTCATCATGCAAGAGTGACTTCAAATCAACCCCCTTTATTTCTGGCTGGCCTAAAAGAACAAAACCATGATATTATAAGGGCTTAATGTCCCATGCACATGTCTTTACTTTTAATACGTTCATAATAACATTATACAACCAATCCTGGGGTTTCAAAATAAGGCATCACATGTCGCAGTTAAGGGATGTTTACTAGTCTCATTTCCAACACCTATTTTCACCAGTTTTACTCTGTTTGCATTATTATCTTTAGCCAACAATAATTCTCTAACTCTGTTCAATTCCAATTGGTTTTAATTATTGTTTCAAAACACAAGGTATCAGGTGCTGCAAGGGATGTTTACTAGTAGTCTCATTTCCAATGTCTTTTTTCAGCAGTTTTACTCTGTTTGCATTACCATTTTTAGCCCATTCATGATAATTCTCCAACTGTGTCTGTTCCAATTCCAATTGATTTTAATTATCTTTTTGAAACCCCTGCAATCATATAATGTAGATCATGCATAACACATGGGATTAGAAAGGATCTGTAAACACTTGTGAATGCTTGACAACAACTTACAAATCTGCCCCTGTCTCATGGCCACTTCTCAGAATCACTCAACAAACAACAGTGAAAATTGTTGAAACTTAAAACAAAATTCCAATATTGGTAAGTGGAGGAAGGCCACCCATCCATACATACATCATATTTCACTCTGAATTGAGTAAGAGTACTTAATAATTTAGAAATACCTTCCAGATGATGCAGTTTTGACACTTTGGGTTTCAGATTTCGTCTCAGGCTTTCAATCTCTTCATTCAAATTCTTCTGGTCTGTTTCAAACAGAATAAGGGGTCAGACTTTTTGGAAAATATACTGACAATGATTGAAGCAGTTTGATTTTATTTTATCACTTTGGGTAGAGTACAGTACTAAGTAAACGTACAAGGCCAGACCAATTTACATGTAATTTCTTGTTTTACGAACCCGCTGAACTCCAATTTTTTGAAGATTGGAAAAAAAATCCAAAATCCATCTGAAATTGAAAATAGAGAAAGGTCAGAGCATTTCCCCTGTTTGTTATTTGTTTTATATAACTTTTTTTTGTACTTGTGCATATTCTGAGCTAAAAATCATAGTTTTATATATGATCGAAAATGTTTCACAAGCGGCACTGGAGATATCCAACTTTGGGTGCACGCGACGAGGAGAATCATCAGTGGAAGTGTCTTATTGGTTGAATATATGTGCAGGATTTGTAATGTATGGCATATTCTTAGACTTTTATTTTTATTTTTTCCCCCCTTCAATCTTAATTATTTGGCCTAAATGTTCCTAAAACAGGAAATTAAATTGGTCTGGCCCAACCAACAATTATGAAGTACTGGCTGAGGCAAAATAATGTGCTCACCCTGTGATATCATTTCCTTGGTGTTTTCGTTTGGCAATTTGAGAAACATGCTCCCAAAGCAAACCCATGATTTGCTACCTGCAAAAACCAGAGTTGCTTTAGATGAGTTCAACTATTGTCAGATGTATATATTACAGTTATTTATTCTGTATTTTAATTTGTACCTAATTTCATATTTTTAGCTGAAGTTCATCCTCTTTCAGTCAAACTCTTTACATGTAGTTTAAACTATGGCAAATGAAACAAGATGATGAAGTGGGAGGCCAGCTAGAATAGATCACTCTCAATCTGAAAAAAATGGAAAAAATCAAAAGAGAAAGGTTTCCATTTTTTTGTCAACTTTGCTTTTTCCTCATTTTCTTTCCTTTATTCTCACAACCAAACAAGTTATTTTGTATTGATATTGCAAGGAGAGAATACAATCATGTAGATGGTGATTAACATAATACATTTGACATAATTACATAATACAAAGCCAGTAAACCCAGGGTGTACACTAAAATGGAACAGAGTGCTTATTACAACCTGTGTACTCATTAGGATCATTTTAATTCTAACTTTAAAATCCAAGAGGCCATCTACATATACTGTATGGGTGCTCCGCCCATCACTGAACCGTGATGGGCGGAGATACGATGTCCCACTCGTGTGGAACAACACAATCGCCAGACAGATTAACTGGCTGGGACTGAAAGGGTTAAATAAATGTTTTTGGACTCAGATTGGAATTTTTAAAGGGTGGGGGTTATCTGCAAACACTAATTATAAATTTATGTTGTCTGGGGAATTTATGTAAGTATTGTTATTTCTGGAACCATATAATTAGCTGCACAAGTTTCAGTTAGATATACAGTCATAAGCTTTGGAAATGTATAAGAATCATATTAACTTTATTTAATTATTTCCTGGTATGGCATCATATATTAGCACCTGCATTACAGTAAAACCCCGCATATAAGAACCTAGAATTTTCGAGGTCAGGCTGAACAGGTTCTTATATTTTAGGGTAGTTTTTCACAATTCA
>JANSTQ010097317.1:0-14329 GCA_026167885.1 Bergia puertoricense
ATATGGGTGTTATTTAAAGAAAATTGTAGTGTGTGTGTAGCTAAAAACAACGAAGCTAATGTTTGTATCTAAAACTGGTCAGTTAACAACATTTTTAAAACTAATTTTAAATTAAATCTTTTAAAAATGTTTTCTATCACCTCTGACTGGTCTAAAGTCTTTCTCCAATTTCTTGCACTCTTTCTTGAGCAACAAATATGCTCACTGACTTCTACTTGACTAATTTCTAAGCCGCACTTCTCTCAAGTGTCTGTCATAACATTATCACGCAAATGGCTAAATTGATTTAAAACATAGCTATTTTCTGATGCTGTGATGTCAATTCATTCCGGCCAGATTTTCTTTATGTTTGCTTTTTCAAGCAATATGACAGTAATTTATAGTCACGTTTAAAAAAGTGCTACAAGAAACGTCTTCTGATGTGCGTGTTTTACTGCAGTAAACAGTTTAGTACTTAGAATAACTTTTTATCTGCTTAAACTAGGAGTTTTAGCAATCCTTTACCGGATTATCATTTATCTTGTTATTAGTGATTAAAGTAAAACTTTAAAAGGTTTAAAGGTAAAATAAAGACTCCTAAACACATTTGGATTGGCTTAAAAGCTCTCCCAATGAGGGTATGATCAGATAAATGTAATAAGAATTTGAGACTCCTATGTAAAAAAGTAAAACTTCTTCAGCCAACCAGGACTCACAATCTTCATTGCCCTTTGGTAGTTTCACAGCTAATGTGAATGAATTGGACTCGACTTGTAGATATAAAGGGCGCAAGGGTTTGCAAACAACCGAACCATGACCATTCCCTCCCCCCCTCCCCTTTCTCTTTCCGGATTTTAACTCTTATACTGCAAAGGTGATGGTGGTGGGGAATCACAGAAGCTTGTGAGGTAGTTTTAAGTACTTAAATATGTTACACGTTTACTAAATTGTAGGAGGTGTGCTACGCCAGTGATAATCATCTTCCTTGGCGTTTCAAACATGTCGTTCAATAAAACTTGATTCCTTCGTGTTCGAGACAATTGAACTCTTTAAAATTATGCCCAAAGTTTTTTATTATTCTTCGTCTTTAAGTAGTTAAACATTCAGGTTGTCTGTCAATAACTTTAAAACTCGATGTGAGGGACAATGTGTGTTGAAAAAGATGTCATAAAGTAGAAGTCAATTAAGAATTCCAAAGTCATGATCATGCCTAACAACACGAAGAAAGTGTACTAGAAATCAGATTCTAAAAAGTTAGATCTTAAAGGCTAGTTGTGAATTTTATGTGTTTTCTATAAAAACTGATTACAATAACAGAGTGTTCTACAATTTTTTTTGTCTTGTAAACATGGTAAATGTTGTGCATGTTCTTGATAACAGTTTGCTTTGAGGAAGGGCCACACTCGGAATGTCAGCTACCCAACTATATTCACACACCATATCAACCCTTCTTGATCAAATTACATTTTAACTTTTTCACCAACGCAGAAAAAAAATCCTTTTTACTGAAAACTAGTTTTAGAATGTTCGAGTTCTGATATTTTAACATATAACTTATCTTATGGGGAGATGAGCCAAGCCAAAACTGAAAAAAGTGAAAACTGATGTTGACAAAGAAAAATCGTAGCTCATAAGTTTTCGTTGCAGTTATTTTACAGTTCAAGTTTTTTGTTCGCACTTTTTTATTAACAACTGTGTTTTCGATTTTTAGCTAGGCATGAAAATGACCTACAGAAAGGACTTTAATATAGAAACTGCAATAGAAATAAAGGTCTCGTTGAACACAAAACAAAAGCATAAAAATGCCTGCTGGGAGAAGATGTACATGTATCAGACATGCTGTCCCATCCAACGAATTTGTCCTTTTCTGTTAACTAGTCCACACGGAATTCTAAAATCGGTTATTTTATCTTCTCGTATCACGATGGCTAAAGAGCAGATTTGCAAGAAAATAGCAGCTTTAAACAAAAAGATATTACATTTGTATATTAAAAAGCCTTTTTAGCAGATGGAGTCCGTTTTGAGGGAATATTTATATGTTTAAACTATTTGTGAATGTTGGTCCGAAATTGCTCTGTACAAACCTAAACCTAGAATGGGCTTTCACAACGAAAAGTTTTTTTTAACAATCTTGTTTTCTGCTCTGCAACTGTACAAAACACAAATTTGTCCAACATTCGTAAACTCACACTCCTGATTTCCCTCTCTCACCTTGTTTTCCGAAAGTAGACAATTTCCCTGGTAGTGTGGGTCTTGTTGTTCTTGCTTTATGAAACTTTCAAATAAACAGCGCTTGATATCTTCATTCAAGAGCACTCGACTTTTACTTTCTCAGGAATCCGAGAGTTTACGTCAAATGGACTTGAGTTACGGTTAATCCGCTATAGTTGATGGGACTTTCGCCAACACAAAAAGTCGTGATCAAATCCACAAATGAAATGAGAGGATTTGTCTTATGTTGATAGATTAATAAATGTGTAACCGATGAAATTCAAACCTTATATTACGAGCAAAACGTTTTTTACTTTCAAATCTGATGATGGATCGTTCAGTTTGAGAAATCCAAAGAAAGTCTAATTTTTTTCTTGACAAAGCACTACTAACAAATTTAGTTTGAAATATAAAAATCGTTGGTGGTTTTATCTTTAATGATAATCTCAGCGTAGTAAGTTTTTCCTGTTCCTCTTTCGCACTTAACTGAAATTATTTGGCGAATTGAAAACAAATATGACCGTATTGATTTCCTTCCTGCACGTGAAGCACAGCCGTTGAAGATTGCAAGGTGAAACAAAGTAAGATGTACATCAAAATAAAAATTGACAAAGATTTTTGGGATTTCAAAGCCAGAACGCTTTATTGCGACACTAAGTGATATTATACAACAGAAAAATGTGCGGTGTACGGTCCAATCAACATAAAAATTGATTGGGTCCCGGAGGCAAAAGAGAATGGTTGACCCACGGTGCAGTCTCATATCCGGTGTAACTTTCAAAACCTTTGACTCATCTCAAAGCTCTTTTATGGTTGTGTCCCATGTTTCTCAAACATGCCACGTCAGTTTGAAATCAGCTTTCAAATTAAGTCCATCAAACATTTGTTTAAAGACATTTAAACATACAAAAGGATTGTCATAATACTGTCTAAAGTTTCTTAAGAGAGCAAAAACTGCGGCACATTCTTCTTGACAACTTGGCTGCCGCAAATGTTAATATAACAGCGGAATATAAGCACAGATATTAAGTTTGGAGACACATTAAATCTAATCTGTCAATGCCACGTTTGAATTTTAATCACCTACTTACTTAACACTAACAGATGAAGCAGTGATAACAAAACTCGGCTCTCAATTATTCAAACAGTTTACTGTCTTTTTCAACGCATCCGAGGTGGCAAACTGGGATAAGTTTTATTGCGATTTTACGTGTAGGTAACCATCGATAATAAATGCTAATTAGGTTGAGCATTTTTGGCAGTGAACTTGTTAACTTTTAGTGCTCATTAGTTCTGATTTTGTTTTCGCCGCCGGTTCAAAGTAAAATCTCATGAAGATAGAATACACATGAACAGATCTTTATAATCTTACAAGAATGTTGTTTATTAAACAGAATGGGACACCACTGATTTTTTCAAGTAATCTCTTACATCCGGATAGAATCTCGTTTTTGCATTTATATAATGTTCTTTTTCATAACCTGTGTCAAGTTATCGAGTAAAATCCATTATTGAGTATTATTAATTATCATTATCAAACGTGCAAACTTTTCTTCTTAACAAGGCGTTCTGGTCACTTGACTTTGAGATCATTTTGACCGAGCTGCACAGGTTAATATTGAAGAATGAAGGGGATATGTGAAGCCCAGGTTGTTTTATTGTCAGCCATACTTTCATAAATAGACTAAATATGGCAATAAACTGTTGTCAGAAATATGTTGGGAGCAAAATAAACTTGACAACAAAAACATACCAATTACCACTAAACCTGATCAAAATGGTCAGACCAAAAGAACAAAATGGACTGGTGGGGTGGTTGAAGGTACATAATAAACATTGCATTGCTCATTATTTCTGGTCGAACGATGTTCGACAATTGTTGAATGTGTGTCCAACACAATCCAAAGCGAATTTATTATGTTGCATCCAACAACTTTGGATGAAGTCAAGCCAACTTGTTGGATCTATTGAGGACAATGTTTGACAGTAACAACATCGAGTTGACTTTGTTGAAGTTTTGCATAAAATAATTTACATTTGTCTTCATAAATGATTTTTTGTTTTACTGTGAGCTTTATGTATCCTCATGCTTGATATATTTTGCAATAATCAGATTACTTGTTTATATGTTCTCTTTGTTTGATTTTCGACCGAATATTTCAGCCGACAGAATATGTCAGCGACCTGGCATGCGCAGTACCGGGATTGAAGGTCGCGTTGCTCCTTAATTTGATCTATCAATTGACGCTGTACTCAAATCCACCAATCAGCGTTACTATTATCTATTAGATTTTTTAAAAGCTTTGTGCCACCAAAAATTAAACGACCGACTAACATATGCATCTCTCGATATATCTGTCTCTGTTGGACCAGGCGTGAAGTATCCATTAGACGAAACATTCACTGAATGTCAAATGTAGACATAGTGTGTGTTACAACGAGAAAAAGAAATTAAGTTAGGTTTCGTACAACTTCTTGTTCAGAAAATGACAAATATATTGATCCCTTATGTCACCTCAAAGGTATTTCTCACCTGATTTTTCATGCGAGTTCTCACGTAAAAGTTTTAGGTGTTCCGCCCAGAAGGAAAGGGGGGATGAGGGGGGGATAAGGATTTCCTGCGCACGTGCTATATAAGTATGTGCGACCTTTTCGTTCTTGGCCAAATTGTGGAGATGTGCCTTATGGAACTTTTAGTTTTATATCACTAACCTAAATGGGACTGAAACTTAGTAGGAAAATCAGCATAAGTTGGTGTGAAAATGATTCGGGGTTCACTAAACACAACCTCACTAAAGTTATGAAAGAGTATCCCCCCCTCCCCCGGCTAACTCAACAGATAGGACTCTGTTTTCAGTCATGACATCAGATTATCCAACTTATTAGGATCTGTTGGAAACGAAACGAAAACAAGAAAACAGGAAAAAGGACAATTATCGAGAGTCACGAAATCCGGAAATGGTGTCATTTCAAAGTTCGTTTTATTTCAAATGTTAGAAACCCTGCGAAGAGTCAATAAGACCCGATAGAAGAACTAATCTTTGAAAAGTAATTAGGAGTTTGTCTGTTTATTTGTCTGTTTATTTATTGGTAACCCCTTCCAGAAAGTATTTGCATGAAATGCCGAGGACAGAGGCTTTTTTGGCTTACGAAAGTAGAGGAGACTCGAACTAAGTTTAAACTATTTATAAAGAACAAAGACATCATAGTTATGGAGTGCTAAGAAAAGAAAAGTCTGAAAAGTGATCTGCTGTTTTGGTTGACAAAGACTGTAACCTCAACCTTACTAAAAACGTTTTAGCTCATAAAGTAGAAAGGACGAGAAGTGATTGAACAAATGCCTGCCACTGTGGCCTGTAGAAGCCATGCAGTGCACGTGAAAAGCAACGGACCACACAAAAAATAGATTCACACCTTCCCGATTGTCGGCCCGACATGGTCAATTTGTATTCTAAAACCGCAATCTATTTTAAAACAGCTGACTCGTGAGAACCACTACATTTCCGCTCAATTTAAAAATATCAACTGCAACAGATGTTTATGGAATGGATTTAGTTTCTCTTTGATGTTTAGTTGATAGTTTTTCACACAGATTCTCGTCAGCGACAGCCATCTAGAAAGGTTTATTAATTTAGTTTAGTTTAGTTTTGTTTATTTAATTTGTTACAAAAGAAGATTACAAAGGAAAAGTGAAAAATCAAAACGAATTGGGAGCTGTGACAGGGGGAAGGAACAGAACTCTCGTCCCAATTGAGAGTTTCCAATTTCCGAAGATTTTTATGTTAATTTTAATGTGCAGGTAAAAGAACACCTTAAGAACAACTGTGGCTCGAGTTATCGTAAGAACTGAGAACAATTAGGCTCAGCCAAAATTGACTGGCTCTTATATAGTTATAAAAAAAGAGCGTGAACTGTTCTAGAAGCCTTTCGGTCGGACTGGCTGATTCACGTACTGACCTTCTTCCTTTAATATTTCCTTCCTTCCTTCTCTACTTTACATACACTTAGTTTGAAAATCATAATATGTATTCAAAATAAAACAGTATACTTTTAATTTTCTGCTGAGATTATAATTTTTTTTCATCGATTCATATTTTATGCGTTCCAAATGATTAATCTTAAGTAACATTTATTCTCAATCTCATTAATGGAGAACAAAGAAAGCTTTCTCAATTACCTTTTTAATGTGCAGGTCAATTATAAACTTTTTAAAAAGTTAAAATCTTGTCAATAAATCTGTCCGCTTTCCTTGTGGTTGTGTGGTAATGCATTTTAAAGCTGTTTACTGAGTCCTAGACCGGATGCTCCATGTTAAGTCGAGCTCAAACTCTGGTTTCCCACGCTATAAACCACCGTAGCTCGAAAACATAATACTGTTCAACAGACTTTTGACTAAATTTAATACACGGTGAAAAGCACTCACGATCCTATCACTTTCAAATGGAAAACGTATGCTTCTTGTTTGCTTTTTTATTTTCTAATCAGAACCAGGTATTTTGGTTGTGGCTAGTTGCCCTTTTTTGCAATTGTCAGCCTTGGCTGCTCTTAATTTCTATAAAAAATAGTATTGCTTTTGTTAATAAAAGTATAAAATAAAAACAAATACTACTAAATGAAGAACATCGCCACACATTATGTAAACGGGCCCAACCAAATCTTTTGTTTGAACCAATCCATTCAGAGACCAAATTCAGCTCCATCCGTGCCACGCTGCACGTAATTTCAAAATCATTGGTTTTGTAACGTTTGCTGAAACATTTCAAACAAAAAGAGTTTTTTATTTGGTGTAATTTAGAATCTTATTTTACATACAGTAAATAACGTAAGAATATCCAGTCTGGTTAAAAATCACATTTCCTATTTAAGTTTAGTTGTATTTCAACGTGGTGGAGTTTCCTGTACTTTTCAATGTTTTATGAGTTTCCTGATCTTTTCTGAGTCTCCTGGTGTTCTCTGAGTCTAGATCGTTCAACCCACCAGGATTCTATTCAGCAGTCAAGACTGTTTTATGACAACTACGAATGTACAAAAGTCAAATTTGGGTGAACGGTAATCCACGTTCTGATCAGTGCCATCTTTCACGTTTGAAATAACTAGTTATGTTTAGGTTGTTGGAACCTGTTCGCCAAATACTAAAAATAATTATTCTAATTTGATCAAATAAGCCCTTATTTTATACATTATAGAAATGAGGTGGTGCGAAATCTTATGAAATGTTAAATAGCATTATGCTTCGATCCAGCTATTACCCCTTTTAAAAATTTGGCTCCAGCAAAAGTGATGACGTTATTGACAAAATATGTTTCTTCAGAGATTTCCGCTATTGATTACACGCTCATTTATTATGGTTTATCACCATGTGAATAAATGAATTCGGAACAGGTTGTTTTGAAAACTCTCCAGAACTGCATTCTCAAATTCCCCTCACCCCAAGAACAAACGGGCTTAACTGCGTCGGCAGTTGGAAAAACGGAAATTAGATGGCCGCCCGCCCGTTTTAGTATCAACTCAATTTATGCAACATAATTTTTCACTATGCGATTTGCACTCGGATCAAACTGCAATATCCAGTTATCTTACAGTCAGATATTATGAAAAATTCAGCTTAAACATTTCGCTTAAAAAATACGCACTGACTAGTAAACTTTGGAGTGAACAAGCCACTGTGCTTACATTTCCACATTATGGAACACACTTGGCAAATAAATAAGTAATCAATCTTCTGTTCTATTCCGTTTCTCTCATTCAGCGGTTGATAAATGGATAAATAAGGTAGTTTGACTCGTATATGAAGAGTCCAGCAGCGATGTGGAAGCCTGTAACAGTCATAAACAGTGACGACCAATTGGAAATCTCCAGGCCGTCTTTCGAGGCTCAAGAGAATTTCTTTCCAACAGCTCACAACATGTATTTTATTTTTGAATTGTTGTTTTTTAACTGAAAACCCAGAAGGTACCCTCTACCAACCAGGCACATAGGTAAAAAAGTTTCGTTTGTTGAGACACTGAGACATATATTCTTAACCATTGTTGCTCTTTATCGACTTTCAAACATCAAAGTTATCAAAACCTATGAAATTGCAAAACCTTTGAAATTTAACAGGCATCAGCGGTCATTTTTTAATGAGCTTTCGACAACTGATTCAAGATAAGGGCATTCTTGTTCCACCTCAGTCCCTCAGGGCATAAACCATTCTGTATAACAGAGTCTAATACTCGGTAAATGTTTTAAGCCAAAGTTTTGTTCCCTAAGAACAAGGTTTAAGAAAGTTCT
This sequence comes from Bergia puertoricense, assembly GCA_026167885.1. Taxonomy (NCBI): domain Eukaryota; kingdom Metazoa; phylum Cnidaria; class Anthozoa; order Zoantharia; family Parazoanthidae; genus Bergia; species Bergia puertoricense. Next base: position 8,464 of record JANSTQ010097317.1, read on the forward strand.
AATAAAGCAGTGTTATTATCAAGTAACAAAAAGTAATTCTTTATTTTAAAAGTGATTGCTTTTCACACAAAGGTCGTTTGATTGCATCAACATTTAAGCATTATCTAACTCAAATGTCATATGTTTTATGTTCTGTAAAAGAAAATTAAAAATTTAATTTCTACTCCTTAACCCACAAATCAAATAAGATAAGAAAAAATTTAGTAAAATCTTAGGTCTGTGGCAGGTGTCATCTCATTTGAAGTCTCATAAATGTTTTCAGCACACCGCTTACTTCCATTCCAACGATTTTCAAACTACTCGTACACGTTTGTCATCTAGCCATTTAAGAACTGGAATGAAATGACCCATTGTTCGCCACCCAGCAGAAACTCGATCTTTTTCTAGTCTCTCGCAGACGAAAACCAGACTAGAAATATTATTATTGATCTCGCATCCACTCGAAAGTTACACTTGCACAGAGAAGCAAGTCTTAAGTGAGCATGAACTGGATGATGTGATACATGTACAAAGCACCTGATACGCAATCATTCTCTTTCATCGACACTAAAATTCACTGCATCCTTTGCCTTCCACGTGATGTCCCAATTGTTACCTTATAGAACTTCTGATCTGATGTGTGCAGTGAAAATGATCTTAGGCTAAATTTGTTGACAAGTGAAATACTAACTGACTACTAACTAGTAATTGCGGAGTATTCCGATCCCTGGAGCTGTTAATCTCCGTTCATATTCATTTGAGGAGTGCGTAATTAGTTATGATTGAGCTGAATTCACAATCCTAACATCTTTTTGTTTGCCGAATTTACATCTGTTTTTCGAAAAACTATGAACAGATTTGAATAGTTTTTAACAAGGGTATATACAGTTGATATTTGTTCGTTTTATGTTCGCGTGCTTCTCACGGGATAACTATTAAAAACGAAATTAAAACGAAAGCTTCTGAACCTTTGCTCTCGTTCCCTACCTTTTATCCGTTGACCGTGTTTTTAACAATCTCGACAGCATTTAGATGCTGGCTATTTTGCTACTTAAAAAGTTTCCGGTTTCGCAATCCCTTTAACATAATTACAACAACCCCAGATGGTCAGGAATGTCGAAATAATTTCTGTAAGTGTAAACTATCATTTGTTCGTCTTTTCTTATCATATCAGTAATATTATTGTTATTATTATCATTATCATTATCATTATTATTATTATTATTATTATCTATCATAATCATCATCACCATCCTCATCCGATTATATACTCCAATCGACAAAAGGCTTTTCGTGCTGTGGCCTGACTGCAAGAACCACTTCACTGGAAATGGACGTTTTTTTTAAAAAAATTTGTCTAATTTTTGCAACTTTGCTTATGTTTTAATATCAATAATGCGCCATTATATACTGATATTTCTCTTGTCTTCAGTGCTTCATCAACAAGAACTTCAATATTTATGTTTGTATTGTGGCTACTCTTAACAGCTATGAAGCGGTGTGTTTGGCTAATGGTATGAAGCTGAGATCCTTCTAGTTCCAAGGAGGTTTACTGAAAGTCTGAACAATGCTGAATTAGCAAAACGTTCAAATCGTTCATTTCAACATTTTTTTGTTGAAACTAATGCTGGGACGAAGGCCAAAAAAAGCCCTTTGAAGGTTCGTTGGGGTTTTCGAACGAACCTTCGAACCTTCGGTTTCAGGAAATACTTATTAAAGCACTCTTGATCTCAGGCTCCAACACATGAAAAAACGATTACTATACACAGAGCCGCGCCAGGTCGTCCCGCCTAAATAAACACGACGACTTGATTGGTTGATGCCTGTTGCACCTGTCACGTTGTTCCTAATCATTAAATGAATTAAATTATCAGTCAGAAACCGCAGCTTTTTCCAGCTTTTTCTTTTGATAACCTAAAACTATCAGGTTTAAAGTCAAGTTTCTCAAAAATTAAGGCATTTTTGTCGAAATATGCCGTTGTTTTGTATAAATTAAAACTAATGACCAAAGAAACAAAGGTTTCAAGGTCGACAAAAACCTTCGAAGGCAACGTGAACGAAGGAAGGTTCGAAGGTTCGTCCCAGCCCTAGTTGAAACTGAATCAAAATGCACTCATATCAGGTATTTATAGAACGTTAACGTTCGAAATAGTTTTTCTCTTTTTATGACATCATTGAGTTTTCAAAATAAATTTAAAGTGGACATCTTAATAGTAAACAATTAATCATCAAATTCTCTTGTAATATAAGAGAAAAAAATTATCCGAGTCGTGTAGTCCAACCCATTTCGCAACAAGCCTTATTCAAGTCTTATTTCACGCTAAACAATAAAGCGCGTTAATTAGATACCTGAATATTACTATTTATGAGTTTCCATTTTTTTCAAAGTTTTCAAGATTGTTATAGTTCTCCAGTTTCATTTCAGTTTCTATCCCTTGCGCAATTACCATGTCGTTTGTTTTTAAAACTGAAGAATAAGAATCCAGATCATTACTTTACTTTACTTTTTATTAATAAAGACGAAGATATTATATATAACATTGAGTATCTCCTGAGTATGTTCTTAAACTGATACAACTTCGTTTTTGATGAGTTGCAATTATTAGCTATGCGAACTGCCATGAAACTGATCAATAACCTGTATTTCCTGCTTAGAATGTATTCTTTTTACCAACAACAGTATGACAACCAAGCTGCACACAATCATAAATAATGATAACATATGTATTTTTTCTTAAGAAGCTAAAATGTTATAGCATGGTATAGTTTTCAAACATTGGCAAACTGTTAGTTATTATCGTTTTAAACTACGTGAATAACACTTAAAATGCCAATTAACATTAATGTTACATTTGGTAGCACCTGTATCTTATCTCCTTACCTTCACAATAAAAGCCCACTGAAAACCAGAGCTGCTCTCTGCCCTTTTCCAAGTCTGCTTTGTTTACTGACGCACAACAACCCGGGCTTTTATTAAAAAGGACAGGACGGAAATTAATCTGGAGTGTTGGGTTTCATGATTGGACGAATACAGGACGCCACCTTAATTACAACAATTGCTTTGAGTGATACATCTAATAGAGTTCTTCTCGGCATGATGTTGTAAACCTAGCTGGGCAAGTGTGTGCGGCGGGTCTCTTATGTATTATGTCATTATGATTATGAAATTATGAAGGGTCATCTGAGCCACGATCATGATCACGGAATCGCTCCTTTGGAGGTATTCCAGAACAAGTCGCTGCTATTTCAAAAATGACGCACTATAGTTGTTAAAAATCTATTTAACTCAGTCTGGTTTCCTCTAAACTTAACACTTATTTTCTACCCCATTTTAAAACGGAAATTCGCTTTTGGGGGTATTTCTCAGTGGGAAGGGAAGATCATCTGGACACGTCTCTTCCAATGAATGTGCAATTAATTGTCTTCTCTAATTCGTTTTTGCTTTAACAGACACCGTTCTAAATTAGGTTCTTTTGTAGTTCTAGCTTTTGAGATGTAAACCACTTTGAAAATATCGCAGCTGTTTACAAACTATTTTATGATTTTATTTGAATTGCATGTTTACGGCTTAATTTGTAAAACGGAAAAAAACTCCAGAATAAAATCAATAAAATCAAGTTAGGAATGTTGTTAAAACTACCCGTGTTATGGAAGTCCTCTTCAAGCAATTGCTGTTTTGCCAACAGTTTTCAAAGATTGATTTCATTTACAAGATTTGCGTATGGTTTTCGTTACTTCAGCGAGATTATGAGCTGACATAATCCGATATGGAAGGCCCTCACCATTCATTGCAAGGCCCGTGTCAAGATCTCTTGAAATGCTTTTCAATATGGACAGAAGTAATCCTAGATCAATATAATCATGATAGTGACCAAATGGTTACACTATTTACAGTAATATCTTTGCTCCGTCTCTCCCACTTACGATAAACGAAATCAAGATGTGTGTGAGTTCAAATTTGTTTTTAACGAACGAAACCACAAAGTGCACGAAATGCTATTTGAGTAGACAGCTATGACTTGAGAAACAATTAGATAAATCAATAAAAACCGAAACCCAACATTACCAATTTCAGTGTAAACAGAAACTTCACAGAGTAATCAAATAATTAGCGATAACCATTAACGAGGACCAGTGGCAAACATAAATGGCGCCAAGTGTACGGACTGTAGAACATAATTAAACAGTGACCGACCAAATAACGCTAATTGTCTTTACATTAGCTGGCTAATGCGACAATCATCAATCAATTATCGTTAATTTACCCTCAGGGATTGCTCCGGTAAAAGCAGTTCAGGAGCCGTGTTTAATTTTCCAGCTAAACCAATTTCAGTTTCTTCGAAAAAAAAAAAGATTCTTAGTTCCAAATGTCCTCTTGAGAGAAAAAAAAGCACTTTTTCAGGAAAAGGTATTTCAAAATGGACGATATTTTTAAATTTGATTGGTTTCTATATCTGCCAAGTAATTGGGGTGTTATGGGTTCGTTTCCCGCTTGGGGCAATTTTGTTTTTAAAATCTTACTCAATTTCTCTCACACCTTTTCGGCTTCGACTGATGCGTCCATCCTAACATATCACATCTGACAACAAGATGCAAGGCAAGAAAATCGGTCTCTTTTATGTTAATCAGATGATATTTTATTTTTTTAAAAATGAACTCTAAATTCTTTGAGGAAGCATCTATTAGAAGTACACAAATTATACAAATACTTGGCTTTGGGTGTGGAGAGGGAGGGCATCCATTTTTGCAGGCAACAAATTTATCTTACTAAACCCCCCTTCTTTTGAATAACTGATGTTGCCAGTAATCTTCAAGTGTAGTAGTCAAGAGCACGCTATTTAAGTGGCTTGCACTTAACTTACAAACAATTACAGTAACCATTACAGTTAACTTTCTGTTACTGTTATCAATAAAACCACCATTTTACAAGTATCATTGACTTTATCATCACAATTACCATTACTATGAAAAACAATGAATTTGCCATTACCATTACTATTATCATCACAATTATCATTGACATTATCATCACCATCACCATTACCATTACAAATATCATTGACATTATCATCACCATCACCATTACCATTACAAATATCATTGACATTATCATCAACATTACCATTACGACTGTTATTGACATTATCATCAACATTACCATTACCATTACAAATATCATTGACATTATCATCAACATTGCCATTACAAATATCATTGACATTATCATCACCGTCACCATTACCATTACAAATATCATTGACGTTATCATCAACATTACCATTACAAATATCATTGACATTATCATCAACATTACCATTACAAATATCATTGACGTTATCATCAACATTACTATTACAGATATCATTGACATTACCATCTCCATCACCATTACCATTACAAATATCATTCACATTACAATCTCCATCACCATTACCATTTCAAAAATAATTGACATTGTCATAAACATTTCCGTTGCCACGCCATTGCATTAACCTTATCATATCCACAAATACCAATAGACTAAAATAGTCCCTATCTTCTGAACTAATAAGTGATAAGTATTATTATTTCGTTCCATTTTTCTTTTGTGTTATAACTAAACGAAAACCAACTAAAACAAAGCTGTGCTTTCGTGAGAACTATCTGACAATTTTTCGTGCGCTTTTTGTAGGGTATGTGGACGTGTGTATATCTAAATTTCGATGCACACCCGTTCCTCTAAATTGTAACATAAGAAAGTATATCTAATAAGAAGTAATAAGAACTAATAAAGTACTTTTGAAAAGATAATATCACGTATGGCACTTGGGTGCGCATGATCGGTCGTGAGAAATGGCGTCCCTCTTACTTTGGCGCGTAAATTTGAAAATTATTTAAAGCTTTCTCT
>JANSTQ010097428.1:0-14328 GCA_026167885.1 Bergia puertoricense
CATCCCCCCCCCCCCACATCCTAGCCAGCTAATAAGATATAGATATGGAAATACATATGAAAGAGAAAAATGTAGAAGAAGAGGGTTGAGTGTCTACATATCCCTAACTCACCATTTTCTCTGAAGTACTGGTGCGATGCTATAGAACAGGATGATCGGAATGCGCCTACCACTCCAACAATATCCCCATCAGCTGCCAGTTGTTGAGCAGCCATCTTACATGACGTGGAGGGGTTTGTACCTTCATCTTTAACCATAGCTAAGGGAAAGAGATCGGAATTTAAGTAAATTAAAGTTTTGAGACGAATTATAGAAAATGTAACTTATTTTCAGAAATGCCACAACTATATTTTAAGTATATTTTCAACAAAGATATCGAACTTTGTGACATGTGCCATGTGCCATGAACAACGTTGACAATTTCCAATAAAAAAAACCCCGGTTATTCATGAAATAAAGACTATTTACTGGATGCCTGTTGTTTAATTAGACGATTTGGGAATTTGTACGTTAGTAATAAAACAATAAAAATGGCAACATAGTTAGTAGACCGATCTGCTATAAATCTGAAGCCTATAAAAAAAAATTAATATAGAGCTAAAAATACATAAATGTACAGGCAAATTCAAGAACAAAAACGGGGGTAGAACTGAAAAAATAACTTACTACTAAAATCTATGGATAAGTTGACTTTGCTGTTTGTACGTGCAGCTTCTTCATTTACAAGTTCTATGGCAAGCTTGAAGGCAGATTCCTGAAAACAAATTGAAAACACGTCTTACAAGAGTGAATTGGTAACTGATTAAAACACACAGTTAAAAAAGTACGACAGGTAGAAAGACATGATATGGATGGACAGACACATAAGTGGATAAACGGCATTGCGAAAAAAGCATTTCTATATCAATTTTTATTGTGAATTAGATTGATAGCTGAACACTAAGATATGTCGCATAGATTGTAGAACTGCATAGACATTGTATCGTTAACAAATGAACACAACTTAAGAGAGTACTAAAATTTGTACATAGAAGCTCATCATGAGTTCAAACAAAGCATTTGTATATTACTATATAACGGTGTATGTGTACACTTTCGCCCAAGCCCATTTACCAGTTCTTTTCCTAAGGTTGCAGTGGCTCCCAAACTGCTGTCTAAAGGGCCAATGAACCCAAGCTTTACATTGATTTGTTGTCCTCTCACATCAGCTGAAGATTAAAAAGTCGTCATTATTTTACCGCAAGTAATTCCTTAAAAACGTCATTCTGGATATAAACAACTTAAAAATTGATGGTGGTGCAATTTGAGTATGCGAAAAACAGTGTTCGGATTGTGCATGTATATGTGGCAGTACCTGGGATGGTGAAAGAGTGCGGTTTAAGGAAAATCGCGCGGGACATACTTGCGTTGTTCTGAAGTGGCAGAACAGCAATAGTTAATCTTAAGTTTCATTTAAACACGAAGGTAAATGGCGTTTTCAAAAATGATTTCTGCATATCAAATACTACACCACTGTCATGCTTTTGACACGACGATCTCAGTTTTCAACCTTAAAAAAGAACAGAAGGACCCGCGGGGCATGGATTAAAAGCTGTGCGAACAGAAAAGCAATGTTCATTCATCTCATCGCGGATATCTCTAACACTTCCTAAAGCATGTCCACTGAAAAATTACGGCACGACTTTGATGGCATACAAACTGGCTTACAGTTATTAAGATTGTAGCACTTATTGACTTGTGAAAATAGGAGATAAGCACAGACTTAATATGTAAGCCTTGTTGAGCTACCGAGACACGTCGTCATCCCGCGGCATTATCCTTGCTTGCCTTCTACAGAATACGACATTAATTCTTTTGGTTACTTTTGGGTGCAAATCAGTTCTGGTCAAATACAACAAAGTTATGTGGTAAAAACAAATTTTCAGACACCAGAAAATTAATGGAGGCCATATAACAATACAACTGGTTCTGAGTTCATACTAACTTAGAAATCTTCACGACTTTTTGAGTTGGCGTAGATAATACCGAATCTGAATTCTAATATAGTAGTAAGTAGTAGATAGCCCGTTTTTAATAACGTATCGGATACCCAAAGGTAAGAGCAAAGGCTAATTTTCAAAATAAAATTGTTGGAAGGAGGCAAAGAAGTCAAAGCAAGCTTCCACGCTTTCGAATGCCACGCTTTACTCACCAACAATTTCGGCTAACCAAAGATGCAACAGAAGCAGAAAGGTCCCTAACAGAAGCATCTTTGTTGGTCTCAAAGAGTGCAAATTCATGGAGCTCAGGAGAAACGTACTTCTCCTTAAACCACACATAAATGTTCTGACACACACTCATCCATTTCAAGCGCTGAGCCCCTTTGTCGAATGCCACACGTCAATCTTGGATCATCCCGCAGGAAATCCGGATTCTTCCCGCATTGTTCACGCGCAGATACATGCGCGGAAATTGGTACCGACGCAAATTCGGGGCAGTTCTAGAACATGTATTGAAAAGTTATCTTTTAAGCGAAGGTGTTCTTTACTTACAAAATTGTGAAACATTCTATAAACCTTCATGCCATTTGAAAAGAGCACTGAACATCAAAAATCAAGTAGAGTTAAAAGGAAAATTGTAAAGTAATGTTGGAGAGAAGCTGCGCAAACCCAACTTCAGACAGGGTTTTCATTTTTCAAAGTTGACAGAAGAATTTAAACTATTTTTTTAAAAAAATAAACAAAGCATATATGCGCATAAGGCAGAGACAAAGATAGAGAGACTGTTTTCCAGAGTGCTAGGAAGTTGACTGGTTTATCCACAAAAATAGTTTGGTTAACATAAGGGGATTTTTGCGGTTTATTTCGCGTGAAGATGCTGATATCTTTAATCCTTTAATCCATTTATAAAGTATCAACCATTTAATGGCATACTACAATAGTTGAAGGTTTTCGATTTTAGAGCCATAAAACACTTCATTACTTGAAGCATGATCACCTTTGTATTGTAATTTCACCAAGAGCTTTGCTTCTCAATTGTTGAAACGTGAGCAACTTTTATGAAATGCTTCGTACACTCTGGAAATTCAATTCTATTTACCCGAAAGACCCGGTAGAGTCAAAGTCTTTTTGTCTTTTACTGTCCGCCTCTATGACTTTGTTTAGTCAAGTTGATTTGCATCAAGATTTCCTGCGCGAATGATTTCCCAGTTATCACTCACATGGCAAGTGTTTTAAAATCGATGATTACTTAGGGGGTTTAAAATTGGTCAATTCTGGAACACCCCTTTGTTCAGGCGGAGCTTAAAAAATCAACGAATGTTTACTTTTTTATTCCTTACGTAAACAGTCGCTTGATGAAGGAACAAACAAGTTAAGAAAAGGAAATCAGGGGTGTTTTTGTAGCGCATAGCAAAACGAACTGTACAAATCCGGAAAAAAAATTAAGAGTTATCCACGTAAGGTACCGCATTCCTCGAAAGCACCGTTTTGTGTCAACTTAATTTTCTTGACCTTCACAACTCCTACATCAAATATTCGCTATCCAAAAGCTATCTCCAATACCCACGTTGAATGTGGAAATTAAGAATGCTCAAGTTTCATAAGAAAACTTTGAAGGCTTGTCTCTTCAGCGCCAAAAAGTCGCGCGGGATGAAACCCGACACCGGCCATCGCATACCGGGACCATTAATCATGGCTAACAAGCACGATGAAACTTTCGAAACCAACCGTTTAATTTGGCGATTATATCTTGGTAATAAGGCAGATTTGCTAATTTTGGGTCAATATCTTCCCCTGTTCCTCTAAAACTGGAGAAATCCAACATTTACGATCGAACAAACAGCATATGGAGCAAGGCTTGTTTGTCCGTGTCTGCACAATGGCATCGCCACCGCCCAGAGGAATGTAAGATCTCAAAATAGAAACATCTTGCTTTCTTGTGAATGTCGTTCGATTGACTTTTTCCCGTGCATGTGTGTCCAAAAAGTTAAAAGAACGTTTACGAAGCATGCCATTTGGTAGAAAGTTGTTACATTACAATGTAAATGCAGTGGATCACTTCCACAAATTCTTGGTGGATTACTGGTTTAACTCATTATATCGCAAGTGCGCATCGCAAGATCATACCCAGATAAAAAAGTAAAGATTTAAAAATAGTATTTTCATTTCTATCGTTGATTTATCCAAGACCACTACACTTAGAAGTTACCCATTTTCTTTGAGAAAGAAGTACTCCTTTCATGTTTTAACCATTTTGTAAAATAATGTGACGACTGATAGGAAAGATTACCGAGGAGCACATTTTCTCTAGATTGGAATTCTCAAGGACAGAAAACGCAAAAATGTTCAGACGGAGAAGAATGAAAGAGCTGTGAGAGAAAAGGTAAAAACAAAGCAAAGAGAGCCCTGGAAAACCGAACTTGTTAGACAGCAATAGTGGTAGACGTGTGTTCCACGAGGAGCGGTGAAGAATAACCTTAACAAATTTTCATCAACAATTCAAAATTACTGTCTTGTACCCTGGCAATGAAACTTTAACTTCAATGCACTGTACAAAATCTAGCTTAAATGAAAGAGCACTTATTTCCCAGATCTACATAAAGTGGGTTGATCCTTGAGCAATTGAGGTTTTCAAAATGATGCTAGATCTTTAGTGTCAATAACAAGATTTGTGGCTTATTCGGCCCAAACCACTAGACGCCTAACCACTTCGAGTGCGCTGACACCGCAAATTGAACATTTGTGTACTTTTGTTTTACCACATATCTAAGAGACCCTCTTTTCTCATAGTCTAAACTTTCCTAAAAGTAAGAGCTAGTATCACTTCCTTGAAAACTCTGTTCATCTTGCATGATATATTCGTAAAATGGTTGTCCAATGGGCAATGGAGTAGTGGTTTCCACAAAGGATATCATTTGAGAAGATCTCAATTCAACTCAATTAAACGTCTTTTCCTGTGTTAAGCACATTAAAATTTGGAAGCTACAATGTATGGTTTTTCGAAATAGCATTTAGAGAATAGAACCCTACATTATGCAAGGTTTTTTGTCGTCAATTTAAAACTGTTTTTTCGTATTGTCAATATTAATGTTTCACGATTATCCCTTTTCTTTGACAGGAAGAGAAGTTATGCGAATACGAATAATATGAACTGGGCCAAAACCACCAACACACGCAACCTTCTCCATGGATTGGGAGGAATTGGATCATTTTTAAAGATGTTATTTGCTATCATAACTGACCGAAACTTGTCCCCAGTTTCGCTGTAAGAGCTTAGATTATAGATTAAACTAATTTGGTGATGTTTGGTCCACGCTGTCGATCGAAAACATGGCAGCTTTGAGGCACAACATGCAAGACACTGAATGTAGTGGAGCACCAAAAAATTATAAATAACTACTCTAATAAATTTTTGTAATCGATGTGAAATTTTAGTATAAAATCAAGTGAAAACTTATAGGAACATTATAGGAAAGCAAAATTGTAGGAATTGTGGTGGTGAGTGCAATCTTAAGACTTTCGTTTCTCTGATTTATCACATTTCTCGTAAGAACGTACCCGCTATAAACATTGCTATATTTTGTAAAAAAAATGTGATAAGTAATTGAATTGCACTAGTATTTAGCTAACCAACTTTCCTGTTTTCTCATAAACTGATATCAAACATGGAACACAAATAATGTGTTACAATCAACTAAAAAATCGAAATATATAAATTGTTCTATGCGACCAAGATCCTTCACTTCTCTCAAAGCAAGTTTTGAAACGAACATTGACTCGAACTTTTACAAAAGAAGGACGCGTGAATAAGTGTGGTACAACACAAAAGAACTGCACAAAGCAACGTATAAAATTTGTACCAACTCATATCACCAATACTTCTTGTGACTATACCTAAAGATCAATCAACGCAATTTCTTAGTGACAAAATAGTTTCAAACAATTTTTAACGTTCCTCGTTCTCAAATATGAACCGAACAATAAATTTACTGCAACTGAACATTGTGCAGAAAAGCTGAAAGATGCATTAATAATAAGAAACCATATTTTTAACGCTCGAAAAAATGTTTATTGCTCGACGTGGGCTTCAGTATATAACTGAAATTGCTGTGAAGTGTAAAGGGGCCAAAGAAGAAGCGTTTTATAACAATATTACAGTTTAAGGAAAGAAATAGAAAGGAAACTGCCTTGAAACGAATTAAAAACTGAAACTTGTTTAATTGAGAGTAAAACCTGATGAAATGCATAATGCACGCTAACTGGATTGTAACGAGAACTGCAGATGTGTTATACAAACAATTTCTTTACCTAAACCATGTGTTCCTAAGCACGACGAAAAGTTGAATAGAAGATGTGAAATGGAAATGCTGACTTTATAATTCTCTTACTTATTTCAAACTCAGTTTTGATGTTGTTTGTTAGATTTATGGAGGGAGAAGCAAAAGACCACCGAAGAACACGATGACTGAATATCCAAACATTTCGTGTTCGTTTGTTATGTAGCTAGAGGAACATGTTGTGAATATTTTGAAAAAGACGTTCTGCAATTGTTTTAATTCGCCAAAAGAGCGACAATTTAATACAGCAGTATCCTAGGCTTGATTGCACAATATGTACGTATGTGCACGTTTATAAAACCAAACGAATAAAGAAACCCTTTCATTGAGAATGAGGTACTGCTGAGACACAGTATCTTAAATTGAAAAAAGTGTGATTTGTCAACTTTATTTTTCTTGGGAAGTGATGACCAAACAATTTTTAAATGTCAAGTTTTCATACTAGCTTTGCAGTATGCTCACTCTCAGAATTGGAGTATTATTGTGTTTTATACCTGCTCGTGAAAACCCTTGTGTATAACCTTCTTTTTCGTTCATTTACTCATTTAGCGTCTTTGGTCTTCCATACATATCCGTTCATGCAAATAAAGAAAATTCGAATCCTGAACCTCGGCTGCCAAAACCTTTGAGCTTTGAAGATATTCAGACACCAGTCAACAGAGATATATATAGGCAATTGGGGGAATTGTTGGTGCTCTCTCTTGACTTCTTGTGTTTTCTATGAGGCTTCTAGTTTCAACTGTTCAAATCCATTGAAATTCAGAATGCATTTCAATACAGTTTTCTTTCAAAATTAAAAGGCCTGTCCCTAAGCTACTGAAAACCGTCGAGCTTCAGTTGGTAGCACTGAACGATGTACAAGTTTCTCAAAGTCGAATTCGAACTTTGAAAGGCCAGACACAATTTCGAAATCTAGGAGGTAATCGAATTACAATGCACAGAAAGCTAATATTAAAAGCAAACAATTTGCATTGCAAATCTAGGAGAGAAAAGAGAGACAATAAGGTCTAGAATTGCATGCATTTACTCTTCAAATCTTATCTTGCACAATTTAAGATAAGTGTGAGCGTTTTTGAACAAAATCATTGTACTTGCTAACAAGCTCCCTGACAAAATAAATAAGTAGTAGAAATTGATATCCCAACCAGCATGCATTCCTTGCCCAACCCTGTTGATCTCTTGCACTGATAACTGTTTAGATGACAAATGTTTGTGTTAGAAAATCCCGAGTCTAAATATATATTTGCGAGTTCACGCTCACGCACACTCTCGCGTGTTTTCTCGTTCCACGCGGTTCCTATCTATAAATTCATAGCAGAGATTCATTTTTCTGTATGACTTATTTTCAGTTTAATGTTACCACAACCCTGTAAAACGTATTTTTGATAGGCAAAATTGAAAGCGTCACGAAAGAAAGAAGACTGGCCGAGATCTTGTGGCACTCTGGTGCAGAATCATGCGAGAAAGATCCATAAGCTTTTGTTTTGCTCATTTAGTTGTTTGTACTGTACAGCAGCAAGCGTCATTTATAACATTGGTATTTATAACTTTTCAATCACAAAATACATCATTTAAGGTCATCGGTTTTGATATCACAAACTGGTTTTTGTAGTAAGATTATAAAAATCTGTCAAAATTTATACAAAAGATTACTAGAGCATTTTTCTGACGAAGCAGCCTTTCCTTTTAACTTGCCAGCTTAGTTTCAAAACTCTCTTGCGTTGAACTTAAGAGGATATAAATGCAAGTGAGTGAAGGGAAAGAAAAGAAAAAAAATGTAAGAAAGGGAAAACAGAAATTTTAAAATATTGAACAAGCAGAACAACTCCATGCCGTTCTAATAACAACGTATTGAAACTGATCAACTTTAATGCCTATAAGATTGGATTTTACAGACAAATTTCAGGTGTTTTGGAAGAGGTTATGTGATTAGTTGAAGGGTTAAAAAAAACGTAAAATTGTATTTGTAGCAACAATTTATTGAACAACTTGACATTTTGCCGTACGACTTTTCTGATACTCCTACATTTGCTCACAATGTTCCGTAAATATATCTTGAATGTATTGCAGAGTATTTGTAAGTTTAAAGATGCCGTCGAAATCTTAAGCAGGTTTTTCAATGATTGAATTATACATCATCATATGTCGTAAAATATCAACAAATAATTTTTTAAGACTGAGTAGTTGAGAACTTCAGAATAACATTAATGTGAACACGTATTTCGGATGGTTGTATTGTGTAAGAAGGTCTTGGCTAGTGTTGTCATTCTTTGATCACTCAATCACAGAGCAATGGAAGTGGATAGCATTTGGACCGAGATTTTGACTTGTTATATGAAAACCGAAACAAACTTAAAAACTCCATGCATTTCAAGTTAAATAGCGCTTTTTTTATTCAGTGCCTGATAAAAGTCTGTATTCTCCTTTACTTCACTTCACTTCACTTCACTTTACATATATTTGCAGTGTTTTAACTTTTTGTAGTGGAAATTATTTTGTATCTTTGATGTCTTTTGCAGAGCAATATGGAAAGAAATCAAAATCTTATCCGTGAAACAGTACCTGTACTACTTGGAGGGTTGTGGGCAGTAGCAGTTACTTCAAGGAAATGAAGCTCGATATGTTAATTCCACTTCGTCTAAGGGAATTCGAATGAGCACAACTCGAATGTGTGATCGCTAAATTCATTACAAACAGCCGCATACTTGTTTTTAAACTTCAGATTTCATTTATAGCGTACCGGATGCTGTTCCGTAATTTCGTAAAAGAATGAAGCTGTCAGCATGTACCTAAAAAGTTCCCGGATTTAAGTTGAAAAAGGCTTGGAACGAGTGATTTCTGTCGGTCTATCTCCATTCCGAAGTTCTTCGCGGAAACAATAGATTGACGACGAAGCCGCTTCGAAAATAATAGCTCTGGATATATCCAGAATTCGCTTTATCCGGACTGTTCATACAATGATTTCAAAATATATAATTACAATGCAACAAAAGTTATACAAACACAGCAAGTTATAATTAGCCTCCCTGCAGACTATTAATCTTGACGTGAAAACACATTATCCTCACTGGCCTGGGGTCCTCTCCCCGAATCGTGCCAGCCCGAGCCGGAAGGGTAGGAAAACTTTGGCGTTAGGAAAACAGTTTATTCTTGTAAAAAGAACCTCATAAGAACAAAGCTAGACAGGCGTCGATATGTTATTACTAATGTCAAATTCAGCGAAGCTCTAGGCGAGGGTTAGTAGAACTGATTGCTGTCAGATTTTGATTTGAAAAAGTAAGTAGCGGGGATGTAGATGACAATGTTCATACTGAACGTTGAAAAATTGCCATTAAAAAACCTACAACTTAGCTATCCGTGACTTCATTAACTTCCGCTTTGCAACCTACAAAACCTGAGGCGTCCGAGAAATGGGAGGGAGGGGTTGAAAACGAAATCACGAAAAGAAAAGGCGAAGGGGACGCAATCCTCTTTCCTTGCATTAACTTTTGTTTATTTCAGACTCTTTTCGCTTTCCTAACCAGCCATGCAATAACTACTTATCAATCAATGCTGCTCTTTCTGTCTTTCTTTATCTGCGTTATTATTTTGCAACAATTTAATCGCTGGTGCAACGTCTAGAATATATATTTATTGTTATTGGAATAAATTCTGCTCTCCGTTCATAATATTTCCTAGTTAGTTTATTCGCTACATGTGTACATTACTACATGAAAACGGACTTTTTTGGTTACCTAAAGTACGACTTTAGTTTGATTTCGCCTTCACAGAATTATTCATTTTTCAGTTGTAAAGTAACTTTTTTGCTAAAAAAATATTTATTTCTTAACTAATTAATGAAAATGAAAATGTTTGCTATACAATTTTTCTATAATATAAATTTAAAAAACGCCTAGACCTCTCATTTTGGTATTTCTCGAGTCTATCTTCCTACTGTTTCCTCGATGCACTATCGTGCATAAATCTAAATTGTTATAATAGCTCTTTTATTCGCCCAATATTAACCAAGCGGCATTCTGACGGGCGCCAAGTACAGCAAACAGAAGGCGACCTCAATTAAATGTCGGTTTACAAAGAAAGCGATAAGCAATGTAGCAATAAGTACAGCGAACATTATTCTTTTGATGTAAACGTGCTCTCCAAGAGCCAATTAATTTTCTTGCTAAGCCTTAGGTGCCATAACAAGACAGTTCCATTGTGAGGCCGACCAACCCACACACCTTATCTTTGAAGTGTTTTATGTAGCACTATTTAAAAACGGGCTTACAGTTACAGAAGAATATAAATGGCAAACATGTCAGGTACAAAGATTGTTGCAAAAAAGCTTTCCTCGTTTCATTTCCATAAAGCTTCAATCTCCGTTTTTTATAGCCACAAATGATACCGAAAAGAGATGATCAGGAAAAATGGATCAGCAACCAAAATTAATAGTTTCCTTCACGTTTGAGGTTAGAAACTGGGCATTCCGGGCGAGGTGTCATAATATCACAATTTTGATGTTCCTCTTGGCTTGTTCCTCTTTGTAGATAAACTGATTATCTAGTTTTTAAAACACAGTATATACCTGGAATTGGTGGTGATACATCTGAGAGAAAGTCCAAGATGTATTATACGGATTTCACTATCGTTAAAAAGCCCGGTTAAAAGGAAGGATTTAAAACCTCAAGAACGGTATCTACAAATCAAGAATTACATTCATATCGATCACGTCTTCCTAGTTTCCTGAACTGAAACACAGACTGTCGGAGTTATGACCCTGTTCCCCAGTTGAAAACATTCCAAGTTTTATCAGTTTGCCGGTAAACGGCATAGTTTTGAATCTACGATAAACACAGTCTCGACGGACCTGCCTTTGTAGTTTGTACCTATAGGCATGTTTGTATAAAACCACTCACTGTTCATTCAATCTTGATCAAAATGTAGGATTTTCACTGCTGGAGAAGTGAGAGAATTTACACGTCTTACGACAAGGACCAGAAAGTTGGAAAATCAGTACCAAAATACCTGCTGGGAAGCAGATTTTCAGATTGTTTTGACAGAAAAACTGACCATGACGGATAGGAAATTAATTTTAGCTTCCTGTGACGCCCAAACCAAAACTTCTGCGCTTTGTAAAGACTCGATCTGCGGCTACAACATATTTCCGAAAACATGATTTATGAGCCTCGAAGACTTTAACGGTATACAATGTGCTGTACCGATTTGCTCCAATTCCATACCTTGTATATACAGTATTACAACTGCTTCTCTCTCCAAAAGTCTTTCATTTCATAAATTCAGATTAAAACATTTCCAAACAACAAGTCATATTATTATTATAATATCATATATCTCTTTTTAGTCTCTCGGTCGGCCATTTGCAGTTTCCATTGTGACAAAAGCAAATACCCTATTGCCAAGACAGGTCTTCTTTTCGGCAAATATGTTCAATATTACGCATTAGCCATTAGTTGTTTTCTTTTTCAAGTGTTTTTTTAAAAAAATAGTTCCACAAAAAAGTGGCGTTTCACACGGAGCGAAACACGGGGAAATATAAATCATATCTTAAAAATTCCATGCCCGTTTCCTTATCTTGGTGTTTAACAAGTCTGAACGGAGTTTCCTTCCTTCAACATGCAAAAATACAATTGCTCGTTTGCCTATAATTATAAAGCTGCTTGGTTTTGACAGAAAGGAGAAAAAAACTGTGGAATTAGAAGGAAAATTGTGACATAAATCCCAACCAAAAGCCTATTTGTGGCTATTTTCCGTCGAGACAGGAAAAGTAACTTCAAGTAATGTCTTCATCAGTTGTATCTCTCTTTGTAATTAGTTTATGGAGTCCAAACAGGGTACGCCTTTACAATTTAAGAGTGATCGTGAATAAAGAAAGAACATCTTGCCAAGATATAATATAGATAAATAATTTGTTGAATATGTTTGAAGTTAAGAAGATAAAACGTGCTTCGAAGCTCAATTTTCCAAAATACTCGTGTGTATACAACACGACGTCAACATCGTTGCTTGCTCGAACTGAGAAACCAACTGTTCACTGATGAACTTAAAAATGTCACATACAACATTTCGAAAGCTTTAGGAATCGCCGCGAATTAATGTACACTACTACAGCTATAAGATTGAAGTACGTTTTATTTGATGTTTGAGAGTTCAAATATACTGTCAAGTTGAATAATGCAGTTTCTTTTATAGGTATAGTATTATGCTGGCCTGAAACTATAGTATTCTGTTTGATAATCTACCTACTTTGAAGCTCTTCGCTTTCTAAACAAATTGTAAAGTCATTGATGTTTACAATACGATGCTGCGGCAAAGATTCTTAAAACATTGTGACTAGGATATTACCAACAACTGTCTAACAAACTAACAAAGAAAAAACAACATAGAAACATGGAAATATTGAAGTTTGTAAATGTCAAAATGACCTCACCTCGATGGACCGCACCAGAGATTAGAAAGAAACAAAGAAGCGATGCTCCAAAGACGAGGAGTACTGTGAAACCCAGGTAAATGAAACGAGAACGAAAGAAAAACCTTGGCTTGTGTTTGCTCTTCATGGTCACTCTTCCCCGAGGTATTTCTGAGCTATCAGTAACCATCATTCATGAGATCTGTTCCACGTTATTCGGCGCGACGAACTCTGACCCAACGAAAGCTGCCCGAGGTGCCGAAAACACGAAACACCAAAAAGACAAAGAAAGGGAAATGAATTGAATTCTTGCATACGTAACAGCTCACGTCATATCCAGAAGGATTATAAATGAAAAAGTGCCCTGGAAAATGTCACTTCATAAATTTACTTTAAAAATCCAAGCTTCCAAACGTTCCCTATATCTTGTAAGGCTTGTGTAAAACAGAGAGGAGTTTGACACGATATATATACGTGCTGTGCTTAATAAGACTTGTATTTGCGGTAACATGTATTGCAAGCTTGACAGATTCCGCGCTTGTCCGCAGTGTGTAGATTTCACACTTACTAATGGAAATTCGTTTACACTGAAACCTTCAATGGAATATGATAAATTGAAAATTAAGCAGAAAAGAAACAAAGGTGCGAAATGTCATGCCGAGAAACGCCGTTTGTGATCTCTGCTATTTGTTAACAATTCATTTCAGAGAGATAGGAGATCTATTTGTAATGAAACGAGAACAAAATATTGCAAAGATCTCAAAAATCGAGATTAAAAACCTGTCTTTCTCGATGTTTATGATACCGTTTGTATTCTTTGGAATGTACCCATTTCACAAGACTTTTTTCACATCAAAATTTGAACATAAGAAACACTGAAGAAGAACTTGTTTGATTTCACACATGTCTTCGTCGACAACCTCATGATCACGTTTCGCTCTTCTTCACTGAGATCAAATAACGTACTTTAAACATTTTTATCGTTTTGATCGAAAATGCTAAATAGAATTGTGACAGAAGGTCGAAATTTTTACGAGACAAGTAAAAGCTTTCTTAATGTTTCCAGAAATAGCTATTTAGCTGGGTAAACCCGGAGTAAACACCACTCTGTTTTCGCGCGGAGGAGAAACTGCTTGTAGGCTTAATACGTGAATAATTAATTTAGCACAATCGGATCTTTGTTTCGCTCATCGTGATACTATTTTAGGAAGTGATTACAGAGAGGTTGAAAGCTAGCTGAACAAGTTACTTCCATCAAAATGATTTATAGTTATGTGTAGTTCTTTTAAAATACTTCAGTTCTACTATAAACGGTTTCCGAAACCAGTTGTTATGATCAGCTATATAAAATATAAACTTGTAGGCCGAGCTTGGGTGTACTGGAAAAGTTTTCAGTTTTTGTCGCGGACCCACAATAAGGTTCCGAAGCGTTACATGTTCTCGCGAGCTGGACCACCCGTCGCAAGTGAGGAGTTGTGATTTTAATTATATAGACTGGTATGCAGACAAATAACATATTTCCCCGTCGGTCTCACGCTTTCATCAAGAATAAGAGAAAGAAAAAAAAAAGAAAAAAGAAAAACTAAATTGAATTTCTAAAAAAGAA
>JANSTQ010097539.1:0-14323 GCA_026167885.1 Bergia puertoricense
TTAAAGTGTCTATAACCCTTTGGCAGATTTTGTTGATTTTGAATGTATACAACCTCCAAATGTGAAAGGCAAAGAAAAATTTCGATTCGATTTTATCTTCAACCCGCAATTAAGCATCAAAGTTGCCAAAATTGTCACACCCTTTTGAACTGACCAAGTTCCATGGCATTGTTGCCAAATTTATGTGTGTGACATAACACAAGTAACCCAGCAAGCTGCTCTTGATTAAAGCTGTCATTGCGGTGTTCTAGCATATATTATCGAAGCAATTTTTCTGTTTTCAACTAACCAGTTGTCAGAATGTGGCAAGGAATGAGCCAAACTTCACTTCCAGTTGTTTTGACTTACTTGTTTAACGTCATCATCATATCCATACCAGTCTCTTTCCAGATTCTCTTATACACGGTTCTCTACGATGGGCGTGGCAAGATTGACCAGTAACTTTGACGGTTAATGACAGCACAAAGAGAGGGTCAAATTGAAATTTTTTTTTTGACAAAACCCGCCAAACAGGTTCAGCAATTTGCTTTTGCTTAAAATAAAAAGATATCGTAAAGCCTGATTCACAATTAACAGTGACTGAAGCTCCAGATGCAGAAGCTCCAGCAAAAACTGAAAAATAAAGATCTGTCAAGACTTTTAGAGTAAATGAGATTCCATTTGTACTTCCATTTGCATTCCTTGATTCACACTATAATGGAACAGTCTATCATGCTTACAGTGTATGCTTCTATCTCCACTGTGAACCAAGCTAAAGTACCGTATTTTGCTGTGTATAAGTCGATACTGTGTATAAGTCGACCTCCCTTTTTTAACCAGAAAATAGGAACTTTTTGAATTTCTGTGCATATGTATATCCCCATATTTTACAAGATCAAGCAACAGAAATACTGAATTTATGCCCAATTTACAGTTAAAAAAACTTCAGCAATAAATAAACATGACACAGAAAAACAACAAATGAAATCACAATGGTCATTTCTTTTGCAATATTTGGTGGCACCTAAAGGAGCCATTTAAATAAAGCTTCTTAATTGTACTCTAGAAGCCTTCAAATTCTTCATCCTCACTCTCCCAAGTTCTTCTGCTGTCAACATATTGTCATAAAATTATGGTTTTTTTGATCCGTGTATAAGGCGAGTTTGATTTTTTGAGGTAAATTTTTGGTGTTAAAGAGTCGACTTATACACACAATACGGTATTCAGGTTCTGATAAATTTCTTGTTCTTTATAGTGTTCATCAATTTCTTCGTAACCTTTTCACTCTCAAACATGTCAAATGAAAAGTTGACAAACTCTCAATACTTATCTCCACAGTTTTATTCTCTATTTAATCCTTTCAGCCACAAACACGACTTATGAAGTGTTGCTAAATTCTCCTAAACTGTATCCATACTTTCCTTTTTAACAATTTTGGAGAATCTACTTCTTCCAGAATTAGATAATTCACTGTGGGTGATCAGTTCCTTTGTTCTCACAACCAAACTACTTCTTTTGTATAGAGGTTATAAGGAGAAGATACATGTTGATAAACTGACTTAAACTGAAATGGTTAAAGTTGAGATTTCATTGACCAATTACTCAGTTCTGACCACTGCAACCAGTAAAATAATTTTAAATACAACTGTACACAGGCGCGTAGCCAGCATTTTTTGTGGGAGGGTGCACCTCAAATTTGAGCAGACCTTGTGTCAGCAGTCCTTAAAAAATTATATTTTTTTGCTGTATTAGTCATTTCTGAGCAGAACTTTTCGGACAGGTGGGGGGTGCACGTGCACCCGGTGCAACCTCCCTGCCTACGCGCCTGGTACATTTGGTTACCTTAATGACTGTATTAATTTTCTGTATGAGCCCCTTCTTGGCTTGTTCTGCCAACTCTCCTTGTGACACCTGCATTAGCTGTTGGATCTCCTTGCGTGAAAGGCCTGGACCCTGACGCAATGCTTTGTTCACCTGGTATAATGGATAGTCATGGTATTTACTTCTAAACCTTTACAAAAATCAAAGTACGTTAAAGGGTCAGTTTCACAGTTATTTCATACAAAACTGCCACTTTCCAAAATTATAGTTCATTTCATTTTTGTTCACAGTATATTGATCAAAGCTATTTAATTTGACAAAGAAACCTGTTAGCGAACACAATTGTCAAGGATCGAAGCATTTTGGTGCTGTAATACACAAGCCAATAATTTATCCTACAGGCCAACACAAAATTTGCTCCAGCACTCATAACTGTAATCCATTTCAATCGTCCACAAAATTAAGCCACCCACACACATTTGTAACATTGAAGGTAGAATGGTGCTTGAACTATTCGTAACATCTGCTATTTTTGTATTTATATTAAAAGTTTTTTGCCTACCAATGGAAAGATTGAAACAGCCCCTTTAAACATGTTACGAGTTCCCTCACTTTAAAACAAGCCAAATTAATATGTGCATTGACCTCTCAACCCTGGGGCTAGAGGAGGGGTACTGTCAGGGGAGCTTGTCATGAAACTTTAAAAAAACATCTGATGACAGACCGTTACAATGCTCTTTCTCAGAGTTTATCTTTCAACTTGTCCACTAGGAAAACACTGAGAGACAAAACTAATGGCTTGATGTTCCAGTCCACAGATCAAGATACTGACAAAGAAGGTCTTCCAAAATGCTAATTAAAATCTCAGTCTGTAAAAATTATTGACGACTGAACTACAGTAGAACCTAGGGTTGGCAGTACATGTATGATTATTCCATACTATATAGTAGGTTCTAAATTCTCCTGTACCTAGTTTCCAACCTATATAATTATAATTACCTGTGCCAAGGACAGCCAACTTGCTGTGGCATCTTTGAGGGAAAGTGTGACTTCTCTGTCCCGCAGATAGTCCCCAATCTCCTGAAATCCCCCCAGGGGAGCCAAGTAATCTGCTGCTGCTGTCAGAAACTGTGACTGCACTTGTAACAATGAAAGGAAGCTTGCACCAAGCATCTGTTCAAGTGGAAAAACAGCTTGTTGAGTGTCTATATTAACACTAAATAATTAAGAAGCCACAATCAATAACTGCATCAACTCCATCCTATTTCTCCAGAAATTCTTGGTAAGTCACTCAGACCATTGATTTTGTAGATTAAGCTGTTATAAATAGAGGCCTAACTAACAATGACAAGTTATTATAAATCTGCCATTTTATGAGTCAAAGTGTGTGCGACATTAGCTCATGTTGGCAAGATCTCAGACTGCTAACTTGAAGGTCCTGGGTTTGATTCCCAGCCTGGCCATGGGGTTGGATATTAGGTGACCTTCTTTCGCCACACGTCCTTGGACAGGGATGTTAAGCCATTGGTCTTCCAGACGGATGAAGAGTCACTCTATGGAAATGCCATCTGGATAATGCCATTATTATTATTATTATCAAATTGGAAGCAAGGAGGGTGTTCACACAACAAAATAAACGTTCCAGTAACAACAAACACTGTTAGTCCATTCCAATACTTTCATAAGTTATGTGTCTGGTTGATGCAAGACTTTTGAATTGCATATGACTACAAATTTGCAATACACGTAGATCTTGTAGAGGCTGTGATTTATCAATTACAGACCACTGTCAGGTCATGAAAATATTGATGCATTAATGGTACTGGTCATACTAACGAGGTAGGGTCAAATTACAAACAAAACAAACATGTATGTATATGCAACTCAATACAACTAAACAATTTTAAAACAGAACAAAACATTTCTACTAGTCACTTGCCATAACAACCAACACTCAATGCAGCTGCATTGCAATGTTTACCAGTAAATGATGTTAAAAAAATCTGTGAGTTTTGACTGGTCATTTCTTTGGGTAAGCCAATCACTTCGTATGTTTACAATAATTACTTAATAGTCGGTTCATTTGCTGTTTTGACATTGCCCCTTGCCTCTCTTTTCACTGCCTTCATGTATTCAAAAACATATCAACTGAACCACATCTGTAATCAACAGCTTTACTGGCGTTCAAAAAATTGTGTTAACTTTTCAATCTCAAATTGTGTCTGTTTTAATGAGCAATCTCACTAGACATTTTTGACTGGCCATATTAACTACGGTATCTTCTTTTATTTTAAAAAGAAAATAACAACTGATGACTCTAAAAAGTGGTCAGTGGTAACAACAATGGGGTGGTCTGACAGAGTAACAGGGTTTTCAGATAAGAAAATGAGTGAGCTTTTATTTGGGCTAAAAAAAGTTGTAGTAATAACAGGATGGTCATATTAACATCAGAGTTCATACAACATCCATTATTTGAATTTCCCAAAACTTCTCCAAAACTTTCCAAAGCCCTTTACTTCAGATTTCCAAAAAGTAAAATATAATATAAAAGTAAAACACCAGGCATATTATCAAACTCCCACACTCTCCCCCCCCCCTAAAAACACAAACAAAAGATTTGCTAATAATACTGTACCACAAGTCTATTGTACAAGTAATGTTTATTGGCAAGTAATGTTTTTTGGCACTTTACAAACAAAACATTTATTTGTTAGCAAGGCAAGCTACACAAAAATCCATGCCTTTGAGGTCAAAACTTGATTTTCCAAAAACTTTCCAGGTCATGGAGAATCCATTTTCAATTTCTAAACTTTCCATGACTTTCCAAAACCCATACAAGCCCTGTAACAGGGTGGATGTATGGCGGGGTTCCACTGCATTTTCAGGGGTCAACATCAACACTGACCTGATCGCCCCAAGGCACTTTTTATCCTTTTGGGCCAATATCTTTTGAAAAGTGATTGCCCACTGGGGCCAGCAACCCTTTTAAAATATCACTTTGTGAATTTCATCATTGAGAAAACAACTGGTCAATTTTCTGATGAATGAGATATAAAAACAGAGCCTACTTTAGGGCGATCACAACCCAGACAGTGTCAACTTATGACATTTGTGAAATTGACAAGGGTCAGACTGTGCAGACTGCCATCTTTTGTCACGGCTAGATTTTTCACGCTGGGGCAGTGTACTGTCATGCTGGGCAAGTAAGTTTTGAATTTTAATGCTTAATGACCTTAAATGCTTAATGTTGAGCCCTGAATTTATAATGTTCGTTTAAAATAACCCCAGTTCTATATAAAAAAGCAAACGTCTAATAAAATCATCTAATAAATAGGATTGTGTACAACTTTCCAGACAGTGTCAGAGTAAAAGTTTCTGAAGTCTGATTACCCTGACAGTACATGTATCATTAATTTTATTTATTCTGAAAACATATTTTTGAGTGACAAAAGTATTGTGATGCTTCAATGGTTTGTAACAAGAGGAGACAACACTGAACAATATGCAAAAGCTGTATTTAATTAGACATTATAAAGTTAAAATTGTAAAAACATATGGAAGCTCATGCTGTGATGAGTTCTGGATTTTTGAATTCTCAGCAGTCCTTGAATCAACAAGAATCTTTGAAAGTGCATAATAAAATACTCGTGATTAACAGCTGCTCTTTATGAAAGCTTGTTGATTTCACAGTTTACAGAAAATACAACTGTAAAAATGTTTAATATGTTTGAAACACCATAACTATAGACAGTGTGATAAAATGTCTCAATGATAAATGGATATATTCTATCTTACATTTAATAATAATATTTAGTTACTGGATTTTCAGTAAAACACAGAGAAAAAATGCAGAAGTCACATGTAAGTACTTCAAAAACATTTTCAAATTATGGAAAAATCACAATCATGAATATGTGTTATTCAAGAACTTCAGAAGTCCAAACCACAAACTAAAACCACTAATAAAAATTATATTTATAAATTTTATATATATTTCAAATATCTTTACAGGAGGGTTATATGAATAATCTGCATTTGGTCAAGAAAATCTGATAAGCAAATTGTATCATTCACTAGAATACACTTGTCTGATATAATAATTAATATTTTGTATTTTGCAATTTCCATCTTAGAAATGACCATTTTTAAAAAGTGCATTTATGAGCTGTACGTGAATATTCTGAAAGCAACACACAATTTACATATGAGTGGGCAATGACAAATTTAACATCTAATCTATTTGTAACATTCATTCCTTAAGATTCTTGTTTGAGCTCATCTGTAAATCATAATTATGCATTTAATAACCATGATATTTGAGGAAAGCACTGCGAAAGCACCCACATTTAAATAAAACAATCATACTGGAGCTAAAATTAGTAAATAAATTTTAATGATTGTATAGCCTCCACTCAATATTAAAGAAGTAAAAGACACAAAGATACGGATGCTATACAAAAAGCAATTTAAAACACTACCTCGGGCATTATCATTTATTGCAACCTTTATTTTGACAACATAAAATGGGCCCAATCTTCAAAAATTGTCCAATCTGTTGGGATTTTACCCTTAAAAATCGCACACATGTACAATAAAATTTTTGTTTATTCTGTTTGGAGATAAAAATTGTACATTGAATGTGTTAGTTTCACCCAAATGCGACCAGACATAAATATACAAAAGGTGTTGACCTGAGATCCGAAGATCATCAATATTCTGAGAGAGAAATGAGACTTTACAAAGCCGCTGACAGAGTAGAAACATCCAAAGAAATCGCCACCACAAATCTGCCCAAAAGTCAAAACAACAAACTGATTGAAAACTTCCATCCTGGACTACATGTACTACAGATCTGAAACTGTAGACACAATCAATGAAATAGACCACCCGTGTTGCAGGATTGACAATTGTGTATTTGAATTAAAATGCTGTAGGAAGAAATCGGTTTCTGCTACAGGATGTTATCAAAATATCACGCAAAAAATCAGCGTCTGTTATAAATCTTTGTGGGAGTTGAACTTTCGGTTTCATTATCATTCAAAAAGCAATTTACAAGCAGCTGAGGAACTCAATTAAAAGAAAGAACAATCTGTCGTGTGCTCCCAGTGTAACAATCAATTCAATATCGACAATATCCAAGCGAGAACTATTTTGATTCAAGCTATTTTGGTAACATGACATGTACTTTCGCATAGTTCTTTGACATTGTTTCAAAACATCTCTAACCGTGCCAACGAAATGTTAATGCACTTTGAACGGCAACTTGCCAAGACCGGCTTAGAACCGACGCCATTTCTGACATCTTGCAAAACAAAATACCTGAACACCACAATACTCATTTTCAAGGTTTACATTACTGATTAAAATCGCAAAGCACTTCCAAGATAACCACCAGTTCTTGTCCGAATATTTTCGACTGTAGATAGTGATCAGTCAGTCGCAATGCAAGTCTCTTTTCGAGTGGGAGTTACGACTCACTTACCACGACACAACATCATTATCAGCAGAGAATATTCTGGAATCATTTTGACGTGAAAAGCAATTTGAAGCTGTAACATGAAGATTAAATATGTAAAATATCATACCTTTACTCTGTTTTCCTCAACTTCGGCAAAACTCCTGTACAATAGTTCCTCCTCTGTCGCTAACTCTTCTGTGGCAGAACGAAATCGTTGCCGCGCTGTTTTCAAACGCTGAGCTTCGCAAGGTAATCCTTCTTCCCGTCCCTCTTCCTTTTCAAGCATTTCTAGTGTCTCTTGGCAGGTTTCATAGTTCTGTACACTTCTTTTGTGAGCCTCGATCGATCTTCGAAGTCCTGGAAAAGTGGCTGTAAATTCACACAAAGTTCCCAAAATATAATTCGTAATGTGAACACTTGACTTGTGCGAGACATGATCGACCTCTTCGACAACTTGTTTCAATTGCTGTGTGATTTCTAAAAGGGGAGTTTCCTTTAAAACTAATGAGAAGGCCTCTGCTAGATGGGATCCAGCCCCACAGAAAGTCTTCGTAGCATCGAGATAACCGGCGATCAGTTTGTCAATGGAAGTTGTGTTCGTCTCAAGAGCTTCGACATAGGAGAGCAGTTTTTGATGATAGGTTGTGTTCTTGGCCGCGTCACATTTACTGTGCTTCCACTGTTGATAAGACAGATACCGTACGCTCTCCATGCTTCAGTCGTTCAAAATATAAAAAAAGTAAATTTAAAACGGGTCATCAAGACCTGCAATTCCGGCAACGTCTTCGCACATTTTACCTCTGCCAACCGACTTTGAACTTGTAAGGATATGCGCCAGCGTGCAAATACAAAAATGTCAGCAGTTTCTTAAACTGATAGTCAACAGCGCATGTGCAAAGCCACGTTTCAAAATGGCGGACGGGGAAGGATTGAAAACATGGTGTGTCAAGGAATTATCAAAAATAACTGACTGCGGCGAGGAAATAACAAACTATATACTGTCCATTGACAGTATTAATGAAGTTGAAGAATACTTATCAGATTTCTTAGATAAAGAAAACAAAAATCACCAGGAATTCTTGCAGATACTTTTGAAATGTTTGAAGTCGCGAGAAATTAAAACCCGTTCTTTCTGCGTGGAGAAAACTGAAAGAGGCGGATTCAAGTCAAAACAGAGTGATAGAGTTGGATCGGATGAGCAGTTAAAGAAAAAATCCGCTAAGTTTGTGCCGTTGTATAGCTCAGAAGGCCAAGCAAGAGCAGCTGTAAAACTGCCGGGAAGACATCCATGCGAGTGTTTGGGACAAAAACATAATTTGGTCAACAACTGCACAGAATGTGGTCGAATTGTATGTGATCAAGAAGGGTCGGGTCCATGTTACTTTTGTGGTGCTTTGGTTTGTAGCAGAGAAGAGAAAGAAATCTTGGCTAGAAACTCTAAGAAAAGCATCAAACTGTATGACAAACTGATGAATCAAAGTATTCGAGACAACAAGGAGAATAAAATCACTGGCAGAGAAAAAGCAGGGCTTGAAAAGGCCATTGCCCATAAAGAGAAGTTGCTGGAATATGATAAAAGCAGTGCTCGCCGAACCAAAGTGATTGATGACGAATCTGATTACTTTGCAAGTGACTCCAACCAGTGGTTGAGCAAGAAGGACAGGGAAGCTTTAAAGAAAAAAGAAGAACAGCTGAGAGAGAATCGGTTTTCTTTACGGCATAAAATGAAGGTTACTCTTGACTTTGCTGGCCGTAAAGTGGTTGATGCAAGTAACATGGATAGCATGTATGATGTTGATGATGATGCTTCTGGTCTGTCTTCTTACCATAATGAATCCCAGAGACATATTACAACAGGGAGCTCTAGTGGAATAGCCAATCCAAATGCTGGAACTTTGGCTTTGAAATTCTACTCCTCTGCTACTGAGAAAGGTAAAGTGACTGAAATCATTAATCAGAGTGGAAACAAACAAAGCCAAGGAATGCGAATCCAGGATAAAGAATTCCAAGAAATGACTGATGAAGGAATGTGTCTAAGCATGCATCAGCCATGGGCATCTTTACTCGTCCTTGGTATAAAGAAGGTTGAAGGTCGCACATGGTATACTCCTCATCGTGGACGACTATGGATAGCTGCGGCAGCCAAGAGGCCAACAGAAGAGGAAATACAATCAGTAGAGAATATGTACAAGTCACTTTACCCAAAGAAGAACCTTGCATTTCCAGAAGAGTATCCTATTGGCTGCTTACTTGGCTGTGTTCAACTCATCGAGTGTCAGTCACATGATGAGTACAAGGAGAAGCACCCAGACGGAGAATCAGAGTCAGACTATGTCTTTGTGTGTGAAAATCCACAAGAACTAATTGTCAAATTTCCCCTTAAAGGAAAGCACAAGATTTGGAAACTGGAACAATATATTCATAAAGCTGCCAAGAAAGGACTGAGGGGCTAAAACTCATTGAATAGTAATTTGACAATAGAAAACCATTTTAGAGTTTCAAATTGTTAAACAATAAGCTATTAAAAACACATGATTAAAGGGTTTAGTAATACAGAGTTCGTACAGGTCGCTTACTTGAAAATCCTTTAAGCGCTTAAATATCACTTTCAAGACCTTTTTAGGCACTTGAAAGATATATGAGAATTTTTGGAATTTGTTTTCCTGGTCTGGAAGGTCATGGAATTCTATTCTTGGTCATGGAACTTTTAACTTCAGTCATAGAAAATGAATAGAACTGAGCTTTCCTGTTTAAAAGTTTAAGAGGAAAACTACTGAATTATGTATATTTCAAACTAATGTGAAATTAATCACTTCACCTCAGACATCAGTGATGGTTGAAAATAGCAAAAGTGAGATAGTTTCACATATTGTAAATCCTGGTGTGTAAGCCAACTCATATTATAAGCTGAGCTTCCTTTTTAGGGCAAGAAACCTTTTTGTTACCTATGTATAAGCCTTTGTGAAAATGAGGAGAGAAAGGAAAGAAAAAAGGACATAGAAAAGGTCATGGAATTTGAAAAGCCTCAGAGTATTAGCCCTGTAATGGTTGTGTCAGTCAAGGAACTTGTGTTAAGAAATGTAACACAGTTTCCATCTACATCCAGTGTTGTTGCTGTTTATTAACTGAAAACAAGAATAATAAAACTAGAGCTTGAGTATAAATAGTCATTTATTCGCTTCTTTAACTTGGCTAATTCAGTAAAAATATTCAAATTTAATTATTTTAGTTTCTAGGTTCTTATAATCATTAGACATATTCATGTTTCATATTTTCTTGGTTTTCAGGTTTTTACAGTAATGGGAGATGTTGATCCAGCTGTTCAAGAAAAATGGTGGTTGGGGGGGGGATGCAGTACCCAAAGCAGTGTTGTACATGTAAAACCATCTACACACTATTTTGTGAAAAGAATCTTGAAAGGCAACATTAAACTTCATCACAATTATAAGCAGATATTTAGTCTTCCTAACTTTAATTCTTATGTTTTGAGGTTTTCTACCCATTTATAGGAATTTCAGAAATTTAAATTTAAAATTTCTTGGGGGAGCAATCTGTTGACCCCACTAAACCCCCCTGACCCCCCTTTCATGCTTGCTCCCCCCCTCCCTCAATTTTTCAGGTGCTTGGCAACCCCTGAGTAATCGAGTATTTTTTTTAAAAACCTACTTTTGCCTTTTGGAACTGAAATCAGTTGACTATTGATTTCATTTTTCTAATGAACCAAGGCTGATTCTCTAAAAAAAAGGTGTGCAGCGAAAAATCGAAAATGAACTAGGTTGCCAGCCAGAATGCCATCTTTTTTCTTTTTTGCATTTTCAAAAGCAATGGATTGCCTATTCTGTGAACCAAGAAATTTTGAATTGATCTGACTTTATTAATAATGATAGCTAACAGGGGCGTGCGCAGATTTCATGATATTTGCAGGGCGAAAATTGGTGTTTGCCTCGCCAGAACTACCAGTCCGTTCGCCAGTACAGTCCATATTCTAAGTATTAAATAAATTGCTTAACATTCTTTGAAGAACCACAGATAACCAAATATCTAATAACCAGTATTTTTTGTAGGTCGATGGTATTAGTTGCAGAACTTAACTGAGTTACTGTCAAATGCAATAAAAGAAAACTCACAAGGCTATATCTTTGGAGACTTCAATTTACAGCAGCAATAAAATTTTGTTACTCCTAGTTCTTGTGAGAAAGTTAGGGACCAATTGTTTATTACATAGAGGGGGGGGGGTGATGGTTTTCAAAAAAACTCCAGCATACAAAAATTGTACCCCCTAAAAAAATCTCCAACAAAAAATATACCTCCCCCTCCACAGCCCAATTCTAAAAAAAGACCCACCCCCAAGAGACCCCGCCATCTTGAAAATTTCCTAAAGACCCTGAGAACGAGTTTTGACTTTGACTAGAGACACCAGGCCTGACTAGACACTAAAGGAATCCATTTTTTCCAGTACATATCTTTCTTTTCGTCTTTTTGTTTCGTTCTTTTAGTGCATTTTTTAAAAAGAGAAAACTCAATTGCCAATCAACTGTTTAACGGCACGGTAAAAAAATATACCCCCAAATTATCTTCCCTTAGAAAAAATGTACCCCCTACTTTCAAAAGATTTTTAAAATTGTAGCCCCCCCCCCCTACAAAACCACCGCCTCCCCCCTGTGACGCAATAAACGATCGGTCCCTTACAATTACTATAGTTTTAATGAACGATGAAGGCAGTACTTATATCTGTACTGAAGCAAACTTAGAGGTACTTGAACTATCAGAGTTCGGTAGAATTTTGTTTTAAATTAAATCCGATATGAATATAGATAAACCGATCAAATGCAGCAAAAGATTTTGCGGCTTTTAATTGTTTTATGCCTTTATTCGCTTTAACAAGCAGCAGCGTCAAAATTTCGAAAAACATGAATGAAATAATGGACTTGAAACGACTACATTCATAATTCGAAAAAAAACTATTTCATAATTTTTTTGTTAAGAATCAAACCCGGCATTTTATTGCTCTCCGAAACTATGTTTTTTCGAAGTTGCCAACAGTCTAGCGATTCGACTAACATTAGTAACAAGTCACAGTGAGTGCTTATCAGTAAGAAGCAATACTGAATGAAGGAGAAATTGCATTCAGTGAGCCAGAATTTCTGTGTTACTTTTTCCAATATATTTGAGATACCAAAATGTGTGTTTTTCATTTACCGCAGCAAATGTGAAGCGAGTTTTACCGGCGTGACAACAGGTTGACGTCAGTTCGGGAACTAATTTTTTTGCTGCATTGGATCGATCAGTTTCACAAAAATCGACAATTTCTTTGCAAAATAAAGGCTAAATAGTTCAGTCATTATTCAAACGCAAGTTCTCTCGAAAGAAACACAAAATTTGAATTCCACTGGAAAGTATTCGCAACAGAAAAACTTGGAAGTTAATTTTATAATGCAACAATTAAAGGGGGCATTCAAAAAGTACGTTCGCCCGGAGGGAAAGGGGGATCAATGAAAAACGAACGAAAACGAACGGGGGAGGGGGGATTGCCCGTTGCGTACGTTTACTCTGAAAACAAATCAACGAGCAAAATTTTTATTCTTCATCTCATCTCATCTCATATATTTTAATCCTTTGAGTCGCAAGACTATACAGGATGTTAAAAGGTCAAGGTCAAGGTCAAGGCGGGGTTCAGATAAATTTAAAAATTACAAAAAAAAATAATTATATAATGGCAATATTACATTAGGCAAATAAGGATCTGATTTGGGGTAATGCGAGTTTCTGAAATGATTCGGGACTTGTACCAGTTACAGTCTCATGTGTGAGAGTGTTCCATAACGGGATTGTTCTGGGAAAAAAAGAGTATTTGTAGGCATTGATGCGTGTTTGGATATGTTTAAGCTTAAAGGGATTTTTACTGCGGGTTCTTACGTCAGCCTGTACAGCAGTGTCAGGAAAGGGTACGTTCACAAAGTTATTAAATCCTTTGTACAAAAATGTTACAGCGTTCAAGTGCCTACGTACTTCAAGCGTG
Source organism: Bergia puertoricense (assembly GCA_026167885.1). Classification (NCBI taxonomy): domain Eukaryota; kingdom Metazoa; phylum Cnidaria; class Anthozoa; order Zoantharia; family Parazoanthidae; genus Bergia; species Bergia puertoricense. Next base: position 13,278 of record JANSTQ010097539.1, read on the forward strand.
TCCCACCCGAGGGATTCTCTCATAGCAGTTACTGAAGAGTATGTTGAATAGTCTGAGCAAACAAAGCGCAAGGCACTACGCTGGACAGCTTCCAGTGAAGCAGTGTGCTGTTTTTCGTAGGGATTCCACGCGGCTGATGCGTATTCGATGTGTGGTCGCACAAGGGAGTTGTACGCCTGTTGTTTCACTCTTTGAATACATTGAGATAGGTTTCTGCGTAGGAGGCCTAGCACTTTCCTTGCTTTGTCTTTCACCATATTAACGTGCGAGTCCCACAGGAGGTCATCTTGAATCGGTATTCCGAGGTATCTTCTGGGTTTCTGCTGCTGTAGATCTGAGAACGTTTTATGTGGTTTTTATGTGTTTTACCGCATTTATAGTTTTAGTCTCCCAGCCGGCACCGGGGGCTTAAAAATCGTCATTTAGACGTGATTCGCGTCTAAAGGACGTCTGTTAGATCCGCGGTGCCGGCCGGGCTTTTATGTCTACGCCTGGCCGCTTTACAACTTTTCATTCACGGGGGCGGGGGGTCGAAGTTTTATTCGAAGCAGTACGTACGGAGAGGGGGGGGTCATCACAAAACGAACAAAACGAACTAGGGGGGGAAGGGGGGTCAAAAATCGGGAATTTCGAGCAAACGTACTTTTTGAATGCCCCCAAATGTCACAGGTGGTTCTTTCTTTCCAGAAAATATCCAAAAGATATTTACTTCTGAAACGCATGAAAGCTGACAAATAATTTCTACAAAATTCCGGCAAAGACTCGCTTGTCGCTGGAAAACTTTCCTTTTTGAAAATTAGTTGTCTGCAGCATTAGTTGTCTCCTTTTATGCAAGTATTATTATTTCAGAGCATCTGCTTACTCGAATCCGATACACGCGCCCATGTAATGTCCTCTATACTTTCCTTTCTAAACAATGCATACAATCAACAGTAATATGCTAACACAATACAAAATAGCATATGGACAACCAACAAGGTTTTCTTTTTTTTAAAAAGTTTTGAAAGTTTATCGTTTTGTATGGTAGCTAAAATTGACTGCGCAGC
>JANSTQ010097650.1:0-10114 GCA_026167885.1 Bergia puertoricense
TGTGACCAAATTTGCCAGTTTTATTTTCATAGCTTTTGATTAGTTTTGGACTCAAGAATAGTTTTGTTTTAATCAACAAATCTTCTAATTAATTTTAATTCTACTAATTAAAAATTAGGCTTACAATGTGGAAGCTGAAAAAGTGAGAGATTTTAAAATACTTTCAATATTTTGCAAGACAATTTTATGAGTATTTCATTCACTCAGTTTTTAAACTCAGTTTTAACCTGTGTTTATTATTTTAAATATGATCACTGAATGCCACAACAGTAACTACACAATTTTTTTTTTGCTTCACTAATTTCCAACTTTAGGTGGATTACAACTGTGCCCAGTGGTTGACGAAGAATATGGACCCCCTTAACGATAACTTGACAGATTTGATGGCAAAGTCAAGTGATTCTTTTATCTCTGGATTGTGGAAAGATACAGGTTAGTATAGGAAAAAAAACATTTTGTACATTCAACTGATAAATCTTAAGACTGTAACTGTGTCATTGTAACTTGAACTCACAATGACAGATTCTTGTGTTTTAACCCTTTCAGCCCAAGCCAGTTTATCAGCACCTATTTTCTCCTAACATTAATATAAAACAAGTCATTTGGTTGTGAGAAAAAAGGATTTGATCACTTATAGCAGGCTATCCAATATGAAATGCAAATTTCTCCCAAACTGTTTTAAGGGAAAGTGTGAATACAGTTTAGGAGAATTTAGCAACACGTCATATGTCGTGCTTGGGGCTGAAAGGGTTAAATGTTGGTTGTTTCCATAGGAACAAGCCTTGGTGTATCATTACATTGCATAATGTGGAAGAAATGTGTTTACTCTGTTTACCTTTATAATTATTATTATTGATGTGCATAATTATGATATGACACCTTTTCTCTTTCAAATTTTGTCTTTATAATCACCAGGCTAATAATATTAATCTTAAAAAGTATTTTGCAAAACAACAGCAAATATCAGAAAAAAGAAATCAATTTTTATGAAACAGAGTACAGAGTAGTGCGAGACTGAAAAACAACTGCGGCCAAAAATGCCAGTGGTTCTTCATAAAAGAAATGTTAGTTGTCAAAATGATAATACAACAAATAAATGGTTTTTGCAACAAATACTTAAAAGTGTTTATTTTTCTTGATCATAGAGAACATTGTCAGCATGAGTGCTCGAGAGGGAGATACTCCATTTGGAAGCAAAGTGAAGAGGGGAATGTTCAGAACTGTAAGCCAGCTATACAAGGTATGCTATTGAGCACACTCATCCAGTTGAGATGCGTGATGTGCAAGTGACCCTACTACTGTGTTGTCTTTATCCTAGTGTCTGATCACTATACATTCTTGCCATACTGTAAAAAAGGAATTGTTTTAATTACTTTATGAGAAAGTTTGTTTGAAAAGAAACAAATGAATGCTTGCATGTAATGTATGCTTTTATCATTTTACATTCATCATCGTTTTATTACATTGGTAAAAATCATTTGGATTGGTATCAGCTATACAGAAAAATTTATATCAATTGATATTTTTAACTCTAGCTGATAAATACATGCAAAGATGACAAGTTTTCAGTGTACCTACTTAGACCTCTTTTAAAAACAATGGTTGAAATTTTAAAATGGCTGTCTGTTTGAAACCTTTATTTGAACACACACTGTTTTCAGGTTTGGTGCCATAGGATCAGTTCAGTCATGGGCAATAGTAGATCTTGTGGCTTGACCCATTTATTTGAGAAAAAATACTAGACATGTAACAAAAAGATGTAGCCCTAGTTTATGGTCAGGTAGTAATTGTGTACTGAAAAATCCAGACACAACCTGACATATTTAGTTGGCAAGCTTTCTTGATTGGGTGCATACTAGTAAATCCAAAATTTCAACAAAGGAGATTAGAAAGGTGTGTGTGTGTGTGCTTGTCTGTATGACTGTGTGTGTGTGCTTGTCTGTATGACTGTGTGTGTGCTTGTCTGTATGACTGTGTGTGTGCTTGTCTGTATGACTGTGTGTGTGAATAGGTGCACAGACTTGAATTTAATTTATTTTAATTATTAATTCAATTTTATTATTCATTTTATATTTTTAAAAACTGTGTCAGCTTACATTTTAGGTTGCTATTTTTGGGTGACTAAGTTTCATATTGTGAGCAATAAACTAAAGGTTTTTAGAAATCACCAGCTACGTATTTTGTTGTTTTTCAACTTTTCACAGAAATTCTATAAACACCAGAGAGCCCAGCTATGGCAGCTTGATTAACAGCCATGTGTCATTGAAATAGTTTGTTTAATTCTAGGAGCAACTTGCAAAACTGATGAACACTCTGAACAACACCAACCCCAACTTCGTGAGGTGTATTATCCCAAACCATGAGAAGAAAGTAAGTGGAGTTTGACTTGCACACATCTCTATTGTGACTAATTCAGTTCCAGGTGATATTTTTGTCCTTATGTTGTTGGAATATATAAGAAATGCATTCGAGCTTAATTTGAGAGATATTTTCTTGATAAGACTTACACCTGCTTACATATTCTATTCCCTGTAGATGCCAATCACAGCCATTCTTGTTGTTGTTGTTAGTTTGATCACCCTCAGACAGTTAGTTTTCTCCTCCCCCCCCCTCTCGTTGTTTTGTTACTGTCTTGGTACATTTGTTATAGTTGGTAGAAGCATTAATCTAAGCTGATATAGTGGACCATTATGTGAGCTTAGTACTAGCTCATAATGACTTGATTTAATGTCACATTCTTTAATGTGGGTTGATACACACAAAATTAATTATGTCTTGAAACAGGCTTATGTAGTTTTTAAGAAATTGATTCTTTTATACCTATCACCAAACTTTTGTTAGCAGTTTTTGCTTTTAAATGAACATTCAAGTGAATAATTTTGGATATAAAATGTTAACAATACTTATGAGTTGAGTCTACCAGACAAGTATTTCTTAACTGTTACATGTACCATTACTTGAGAGACCTTGTGACTGAGCAACAGTGAATGAGAGAGATGTATTTTCAACATGAGAATATAAGTCCAAGCACCCCGGTATTATTTTTTTAATACTTATAAAATTAATTTTGGTTAAACATTTGGGAGTTCTGCTGGAGTCTCCAGAAGTTTTTGGAAAATTTTTGGAAATCTTAGGTAAATCGTGGGAAACTTTAAAAATTGTGATCTCTCTTCACTGCTTTCAATGAAGATATGAAAATAATATTAGAACATAGAGAAATCATGGTATTTCACCTAAATTTATATGATAAATCAACTAAACGTGACAATGCAGTAAATACACAAGTATGTAATAATTTATTTGACAGGCTGGAAAGATCGCAGCTCATCTTGTACTGGACCAGCTGAGGTGCAATGGTGTTCTGGAGGGTATTAGAATTTGCCGGCAAGGGTTCCCTAACAGGATGCTTTTCCAGGAATTCAAGCAAAGGTTTGCAATTTGTCAAATATTTATTTTATTAGTTAATTCACAGAGATTTGTTTTGATGGAATATTGATTACAAGATTATTATGTTCGTCAAACAAAATGGAGATTTCCTTCCTGTGCATTTCATCTCCAGTTGTGCTGAAGATACTGACCAGCTGACCCAATTTTTCCAGATGAAAAAATAAATGTTTCCTCAGATGGTTGAACTAAAAATAAATCCACTTGTAGAAGAACTAGGAATCTTTATACACCAAATGGCCTTTCCTATACCTTCAAAACTGCTGGAACTGTCCAAATTAAAGCGGCTTCTGGACCCTGGTTCCTGCCCGGGGGGGTTGGACTCCCATATGAAAAGGGCGAGAATGCTCATTGGAAAATTTTAATTGAACCCCTAAAAGGTACCAATCTGGGTGTGACTTAAGCTGAGTTTTACCCCTAAAAGGTACCAATCAGAAACATAGCCTGTTTAAATGCTGTCACGATTTCAAATTAATGCTACATATAGTTCTGATGTTTATGTGATATGCCATTCAGTAGACCATGGCACCCCTAAAACCTACCATTTTGTATGTAAATGAAACTATTTTACTTGGAACACCGTAAGTGGCACCAAAATCCGGAATTATAACCCCTAAGAGGTACGAAGAGCATCCCTGCCCAGGGGTTCCTGGCCATGTAATGACATTATCTCTCTTTCTGATTTTACATTGTAAGCAAGTGTGTTCTGGTCATGCCAGAAAACAATATTCTATTTTAACACCATGCGACTAGGGTTGAGAAGTGGAAGAAAGCTTGAACTATTTTAAAAAAACAGTTTTAATTTGCAGTAATTGGTTTGCCAAGTTTGTACATGGAGCCCCGTTCAGTATTATTTTATAATCAAAATGTCTGTCTATTATCTATTATCTATTATCTGTCTGTTTGTTCGTGTTTGATATTAGTATCTGTCTGTCCATCTGCCCAGTCTCTGTCAGGCTTGGTAGTTCATTTCTCACTCCCCTCTGCCAGACAGGATTCACCTTTTAGTGAAAAGAGCCTTGTTTTGTATAATGCCTGTACAAATGAGTAACAGTCTTGTTCTTCACTTCCTTGACAGGTATGAACTACTGACCCCTGGTGTTATTCCAAAGGGATTCATGGATGGAAGGAAAGCTGCAGAAAAAATGGTAAATAAGTGTAATTATTTGTTGCTGATTTATTTCATGTCATTGATGTAAGAGGTTCGAATTCACTCAGAGTTTTTAAAAAAATAATTCAGCACATGTATAATTATTTTTGTTTCAGTACAATAAGGGTGATGTTCCATTGTTATGTTGCCCATCTGTTTCAGTGAAAATTTTATGATTGATGGACATCTTCATCCTGTCATAACAGTGTGTCAAGATTCACTGATATTAGGATAATATTTATACCATTAACATTTTCTGTTTGAGACTGCTAATGAGGAATTTTTTCCACTTGTTGTTTACAGTTGAAAGCTCTTGAGCTGGATCCTAATACCTACCGTATTGGACAATCCAAGCTGTTTTTCCGAGCAGGAGTGCTTGCACACTTAGAGGAAGAACGTGACATGAAGCTCACAGAAATCATAACAATTTTCCAAGCTTTTTGTCGTGGCAACATTGCACGTAGAAACTACCACAAGAGGCTGCAGCAGCTGAGTGCTATCCGAGTAATTCAACGAAACTGTGCCAGTTACCTGAAGCTGCGTAACTGGCAGTGGTGGCGTTTATTTACGAAAGTGAAACCACTGCTTAATGTCACTCGTCAGGAAGAAGAACTTCATGCACGTGAGGGTGAACTGAAAAAGTATCAAGAGAAGGTGGAAAAGTCTGAGGGCATGTTAGCAGAGCTGGAGAAAAAACATGCACAGATCTTGGAAGAAAAGCTGGTTTTGTCAGAGCAGCTTGAATCGGAGAGGGAAGCTTACCAAGAGGCAGAGGACAGTAGGCAGCGATTGGCAACTAGGAAAGTGGAATTAGAAGACTTGTTGACTGACCTGGAGACAAGGATTGAGGAAGAGGAGGATAAGGTTGAGCAGCTGGTGGAGGATAAAAAGAAGCTCTCAAAGGATATACAGGATCTTGAGGACAGGTATTTGGAGGATGAACAAAATGTAACATAATGGGTTTTGCAGAAAGGAATGTTTTCAGTTGGTTGTTTCAAAGGGAATTAATCAGCCAGTATATAAGTCAAGTCCAATTAGGCAAAGTAAAAACAGTAGCTGTGACTTGTGTTACCTAACCGACCATAATTTTTTACAATGTACAGTTTTTGATGTAAGTGTTTTTGAGCTGATAAGGCTATTTTTGTAATTTTTTGTTGTGCATTGAACACTTCTAATTTCCACAGGTAAGATACCTTTCAAGCATTTTGTTATATTTTTGTGTTTCAGTCTTGAAGAGGAAGAATCAGCTCGGCAAAAACTTCAGCTGGAAAAAGTTAGTTGTGAAGCCAAAATCAAGAAACTAGAGGAAGACCTGACAGCAGTTGAAGACTCGAGCACAAAGGTAAAATTCACATTGAGTAATATCCTTGTTAATTATCGTGTGTAAACCTGTGTGTGTGCCTGTGTGTGTATGTGTGTATATATCTTTGTGTGAATGTGTCTGTGTGTGTGTTTGTCTGTGTGTGTGTGAATGTGTGTGTATTTGTGTGCATTTGTTAGTGTGATGAAGTAGCATGAAGCACTTCTCACTTGTGATCAATATATATTTTTTGAACAGAACCTGATCATTTCTTTGTTCTTTACAGCATTAACTTTCCCCACATTACCAGCATTGAAACTGCCATATTTAACACTGAATTTACTTTAACAGCTGACGAAAGAGAAGAAGTTCTTGGAAGAAAAGTTATCAGAAACATCTCAGGCTCTTGTTGATGAGGAGGAAAAAACAAAACAATTGTCAAAACAGAAAGCAAAACAGGATGCTCTCATTGCTGATCTAGAAGAAAGATTGAGGAATGCAGAGAAGGTATTCTTGTCAACTGAAAAAAGTTGTTAAAACTATCACTGACTAATAGTTAACATGAATTATGCAATCTATTACAAAATGTACTGTCATTTTCTTTATTAGTAGGAGTTTTTTAAATTAGCATAAGTCGTGGAAATAGAGTTCATTTTGGTTTTGGTCCTATAGGCAGATTTCAGCTGACATAATGTTTACAAACAAACCTTTTCAAATGCAAACACCTTTGAGACATGAAACAAAGAAACCTTTGTCTCAAACAGCTAATCAAGAGCTGGTAGACTCATTAATAACAATAACTGAAATCCTCCTATAGACTGCTTACATAATATACCTGAGTGCACATAAACAACTTCCAAGGCAAGGCCAGACTTGGAACTTGACCTTGACTTGAAGTTATTGTTTCTGGGCACCGGTGCGTGTCATGAAGGTGGTCTATCATCAAAAGTCTAGGAAAAATTAGGGAAATTTTTAAATTTAAACTCCTTTGCAACTTCGGGGATGGCATTTTTTGCCAGCAGTGTAAAGGTTCCGACATGTGATTTAACATTGCACACAATATTAGTCACCTCTTCTGCAACACTGTGCCAACTGTTTCAGAGGGTGACAAACTAACTGAAGCAACTGCATGTAATATTTCATACATTGTTGCACAATGTAGCACAATTTAGTTAACCCAAGTAAAATGTTTTCAGGAACACTAAAGACTGAGCAATAGGCGTAATGGATTGACAATTTATGTTATTTTCTTGTTTTTCAAGTTTTGAAGTACATTTACTAGATGAATAAACATACTTACTTCAGTTAAAGTTTAATTTATTATTACCGTTATAATTGTTAGTACAATTTTATAATAATAATAATAATAATAATTAGTAATAATAATAATAAAAACATGTGTTATTATTATTAATTTTTAGTATTATTTTATTGCTTTAATTTATGGGCTTAAGTTATCACATTGCTGTTGTTATAATTAGCAGTAGTTGTACAGTAATAATCCACCAAAAATTAAATTTCTTTGTTTAATGCAGGCAAAGGCAGAACTTGAAAAGATCCGCCGCAAACTTGAGACAGAGTTGGGTGAAGTGCATCATCAGCTTGAGGATGCCAAAGTGCAGGTAACTTTCAAGATTGCCAAGGCAGTCTTGATATTTCAAACAGTCAATGACCAGCACTGTAAATATGTGTTAACCAAACTGCTAGACTTACTTGTGTTTCCTTTGACACAGATTGCTAACCTTGAGACTGCTCTTCACAACAAGGAGATGGAGATTAATGAACTCAATGCAAGGTGAGTAGCGTACAGGATTGAGCAGATATACTATAACAGGGACAATGTTAGTACAGGCTACTGCAAAAGTACTTGACAGCAGTGTGGACTTTGGTGTTTGCCTAACAGGGATGTAGCCAGCTATGTGCAGAGGAGACAAATACCTTCCCTAAAATTTGTGATCCTTGTTGATTTTACAGAGTTTTCAAAACATTTGAAGAAACTGAAGAAGAATCGACGTCAGTTTTTGCCTCCTCTGAATTTGAGGTCTGACTTCGGCCCTGTCCAACTGACCAAACTGTAATAACAGTTGTGTCTGTGTGAGAGCAGTGAACGGTAATACCTGACTGCAACAAACATCAATCATATCTGAATGTATTAAGATAAAGAACTGGAGAAAACAAGAAATCTTATTGAATTGTTATTGAAACAAGGTGCAACAATAATATAATTGTTTGATTGTAGGGTTGATGAAGAAACTGCTAAACGAACTGATCTGGAGAAAGTACGTCGTGAGTTGGACAACCAGGTTGAGGAGCTTAAGGAGGACATTGAGGTGGAAAAGGCTGCCAGGGCAAAAGTGGAGAGACAAAAAAGAGATTTATCTGAGGTACTTTGGCAATGTTTCTGACATTGTAGCTGTCAAATTAAAAGGAATTTTTCACAGCTGAATCACTTGATTTGATCTTTTTCCAAAAGTTACATTTTTACGGTATTTATCCAAAGAATTATATAGAAAACATCTTAATCCACTAAAAAGACGGTGATCAATCGCTTCTGTTAAGATTTTACATGTTTTAAAGCAATTTATCCGTCTGTGTTCAGGCGTGGAACATGAAAGTTGATATTTATTATTCAACTTAATCACTGCCTAAAACAGACCATCCGTGCCATTAACCTCTTGAAAAACTCAAATTGGTATCTGAACAGTATCTGTTTATAGATATTTTAGCCTGAAATATTTTTCTTGCCAATAAAATCTTGAACATGCGCAAAGCCGTGAAAGAGCCCTTTTTAGTATCTAACAATACGTTTATGTGATTTTTATACCAGTATATACTTGGTTTACAAATTGACTTATGAGACAGAGCTTGGTAAAGATACTGTAGAGACCTCTCCAGTGTAAAGTTGTGGATTTTATGCAGTGTATGGCTACTGTGCAAAATATAATAACTTAAATTTCAGTAAGCAACAAAAGTATTTTAGATGCTGCTTCATATAACCTCAGTCCTATATGGTGCTTGTTTACTTGGTAAAACAGTCAGTTGTACAATTCTCTGAGTTTCCTGACAGGAAAAAGGTTTAATGTTGTTTTGCTATGTTTTGTGTTTCGTTCTGAAATCAGACATGGTGACCCTAATTTTTCTTTGCCCACAAAATTGAAAACTTAAAGGCGTTCATGTTTTAGACTGCAGCAGGAAACATCTGCGTGGCCCATATGTCCATAGAATGTGAATTACATGTATGGGACTTTAATTGTTTGAAATGAAAATGCCTTGTAGTTATAGTGACAGTGTGTTTTCACAAAGTTAGAATTTGCATAATATTAAAATTACATTTTAAATGCTGTATATGTTGCCTTTGTTATATTTGTAAATATTAAATGACTCGGCTATTGACAGTATATTTGTAGGTAGAGATTATTAGCAAACGGGCCGTAAAAACAAGTGTTGGTACCTGTCATTTTGCAGCAGCTTTGTAATGATTCACAAAATAAAATGAGGAGTGTTAGTTATGTTAGCTATTGTTTTGGAGGCGTGATGCAAAGTTAAATTATTGCTTTACCATACAGAAGTTTGATAAATGTACCTGAAAATTATAGACATTTTGGGAGTAGGGTCTGAACAACATTAAATAAGCGTTAATTTTGTTGGTTCTGACAGCTGGTTCATTCTAGTTTTAACCTTTACTAACCAAAACTTTCATTTTGTGAAAAGGAACTTGAAGCTCTCAAGACTGAGTTGGAAGAATCTATGGACACAACCCAGGCTGCGACTGCAATGAGACAAAACAGAGAACAGGAATTGACAGCACTGAAGAAGAGTGTGGAGGAGGAGAGTGCAGCCCACGAAGCAGCAATGTCCCAGCTGAGACACAAACATGCTCAGCTGACCGAGGATCTCACTGTGCAACTTGAAACAGCTAAAAAGGTATTAGAGGTTTTGGTTTGGCATTATAACATTTAAACAGATTTTACTCTAGGTAATGAAGAGTGACTCTTTCTAGGCTTCCTTTGAGCGGTGTTTTCAGACTTTTATCAGTTAATGGTGTATATCTCTGTTGTCACACATAGGAACCCCATAAACCTAATATGTGTCACTGGAAAGCTTACAAAAACGAATTCTCTAAATCATGAGCTGTCTTAATTTTCAGAATTTAAAATTAATTTGAAAATATGTGCCAAAAAAGAACGCCATTTTTCAGTCCTTTATGCTCTGTTTCTTAA
>JANSTQ010097761.1:8748-25501 GCA_026167885.1 Bergia puertoricense
ATTCTGCCAAAATAGATAAGAAACAATATAGATACATACATCAACAGTTCTGTACTAGAGATTAGATGCAGATTGAGCTCTGATGCACGAGTGCATTTTATTTTACACTTTCAACCCTCAGTTACTTTCGGTTTGCTGAAAGAGAAGCGAAAATTTTAAGGGAGTATTTTCCTACAAAGCTCAAAAGCGTGCTAAATCACTGAGTAAATGTCGCTGCAGCGCTAGGGAATGCTGAAATATCAGCTGGTTTTCTTTCTATGTGGCATGTGGCCTTTGTGTGTGCTCCGCGCTTTCAGTATCAGGCAGTCTGGGATAAAGAGACAGTCAAAAGAGCAATTGCCAAACTGTTTTCTTTTCTGATCTCTTTTTGCTTCCGCCAAAACAATCGCCAAAGCTGCATAGAAAATTAAAGAATCTGCTGGTAGTAACTAACATGACAGTATTTGAACAACAAAAGAAACAAAAATATTCTCCAAAACAATCTGCCAGACATTTAGATATGTCTGGAAGGGCCGTCCACGAGAGCCCGTTATATGTTTGAGTTCAGGCCAAAGTGTTGTTTGATCGAGGCCCGGAAGGTAAGATCTTTTAACACGTTTTTAAAAAAAACTAAGCGAGTTGCCTTGAAAGGCGTAACTACTACTACATATGTTGTTCTTTGAAAAACTAAATGAAGATTATAAAGACAACTTAAGCATTTTTCGCGCCAAATGATAGCAAAATGGACTGAACTAGAATGTTTTTATAAGACGGCGCATGAGCTGAAATGGTTCCGTAACCCGCACTGAGAAAGCCAAGAAGACGTGCATGACAAAACTGAAAACCGCAACACGTGTCCGCTTTCAACTGCGATCTTTAAAGACTAAATAATTAGATTATACATCTGACAATTAATATGGGGTAATTGGACTTCAAGAGATCATTTTCAGCAAAACTTATCTTGTGGTAATTTATGATTTGTAAGATTCAGCAAAAAATCAAATAAAAGGAATTCCTGTAGGTATGCGTGTATCCATTTTCATCTGTTGGGTTTGACTCTTCTACCAATTTTGAATGACCGTTTAAGTTCTGTGTTTTCTTCCTGCGCATTTCGCGTCCGCGTGGCGCGTTTAGCAGGTCAGACGACTCTCAAAAGATAAGTGTGGGCTGTGTAGTGGATATCGTGAGGAATCCACAACTCCATTCATATTTGTAACCAGAGCTGTTAGCGTCCTTTTTTAATACTACACTTCTTATAAACACACGACCAAGTTAAGTGGATTAGATTGATAGGAAGCACTTCTGGGGGATCAGAGAGAACTGTAGAACAGATTTCAAAATCTGACTACCACATTGATCTAGGTTTTAACAAGAAAATAGTGGATTGAGGTTTAGCACAGCCAGCGCTAAGAACTGTTTTTTTCGTTCACACTCTTAAGAAAACCAAATCAACAAACTAGGCATCCTTCTTTATACTTTATAATATAGTAAAAGTAAACAATCACGAAAACTATATAGCGACCTCCGGATCTGTTTGTCGAGAGAGTACACAAAAACTATTTATGTCAATTCATCATTTTCAACTGTTATGGAATCTGACAGGAAGATTCGCACACTTTATTTGTCAAATACAATTCAACGATAATTATTAAATTATTTTTTTCTGCTGAATAATCTGTTGTTTCTGGCAAACTACGTTAAAATGCTTGTTAGCACAAATTTTCACCAGAATCTTTCAATTGTGGCTCCGCAGGCGTTCTTGTCAGTGGCAAATTCCACTAATCAAGAGCAAGTCCGTTGCTCTTTTTCAACGAGTTTTCGCATTTAGTTAAATAACCTGTCAGCAAAACGAAACAACTTTACTGTACTATAGACATAGTGGCTTTTAAAACAAATCTCAAAATATTAAGCCAAAACTGTGCAAGTGTCGCCTGTCATTTTGTTCTGCCAACATCAAAGTAAGTGTTAGCGAAGTGCCTCTTACTGGCGTCATGATAAAGCATTACCTATTTCTTCGAAGGAATTCCGCACACTTTGCGAAGATAAATAAACAATTAATAATCAATATCTGTGCTTAGTTGCTGTGACCTTGGAGAAAATTTAATTATTACAAATGTTTTTTCCTTTGCGCCATGTAAATTGATTTCAAGAGTCGGGCTAAATTTAGCGGGTGTTCCTTGAATTGATCTATCATCGCTTTTATTAAGCAAGTGTCTCGTCTGAACTGTATTTTCGCCTTGTAAAAAATGAAAAATGAACTACTGAGTTAGCCCATTTTCACTTTGATTAAACGAAATATCTCGTCATCTGAAGTAATTTTTCATCTTGAGTGAAAATGAAAAATGAACCATTAATATATTTATTTCACGGTTTAAGCTTATTTCCTGGAGATCGGTAAAATGCGCCGCCTCCCAAGACTGACCTTTCGTGTGCTCTTAATTGTTGCGGGTTGCGAAGTTAAATTTGTCCAATGTCAGTAAAACATTATACTCCGCAAGAAAAATTCGTGCTTTTTCTGTAAATTAAACGGTAGAATTTGTGAACTATTTTTGGTGAGCATTGCATGTACGCGGGGGTACGAGACTGCGTTTTAACCAACATTAAGCTTTCAAAGGCAGAAATCCAATTTACACAACGCGACGCTACTCAGGGAATTTAAAAATAAAAAAAATGGATTAAAAAATGATTTCACAATTTATTGTGGCAACTAAGAATGAATATGTCACATCTTATCCAATAAAATGCTTTTTCTTACGTTGTGAGTACAAAGATAACGAAGAAAAAGCTGCAGCTCCAATATTATTATTAAGATAAAGAGCGGCTGAAGGTGGGGTCAACGATTTGAGCATTTCTGACAGTTTTAATGCTCAAACTCGGGCAGTTGTCATCGCTTTCTTTTGGAAGCTGTACGCAGGAAAATAGTAGGACTCCTCTCTCCCTGAAGTTCTGAATAATAAGTTAGCTCATGACTGAATGTTAACATTCAACGGCGAGAACAAACCAATTGGTAAGTCAGGGTAGTTGAGATTCTAGACACTTTGCTTCCAATGATGGTCTAATCGTCCGAGACCATCTGTCGAGCCCACGCGTTCGCTCTCATTCGCAAAATTACCTTCGCCCTCGGAGCATTTTATTGCATGAAGATGTTTCTAATCAAAGTGTAATAAAAACAGTATAGGTCCTTTATCTTCTTTCAGAGATTTCCTTTTGCGTGTGCCGCAAGGTTCAATCTTTCACCATGATTTCTTTACTTTACACATCGTTAGAGTCAAACTGCTTCAGTGGATCGGTTCATGGGGGACCGCCTGTGAGCAATATACTTGACATTTATTGATTCTTAATTTGTTGCGCACGTGTCGCTGGTTCTGAACCTTTCGTAAGTGACCTACGGTCGTTTCTGCAATATCTGAAAAGCTTCTTTCTATCTTTTACAAGTTATTTCTGTCGTCAAGTTATGGTTTGTTTCTTCCGTTCTCTCTCGTGCTTGCCTTTCACGCAACCACCCTGAAAGTACTTCAACTCAAGGTCTGTTTACTTTTAGCCAAAAGTTGCTTTGGCACTTCTGAGATAAACTCCGCCTACTAAAATCTTACTCCAAGTGGAGTAGCCCCAGGAATTTAATGACCCAAATTTTTGACCATTTGTAGATTTACCGACGCATTTCATAAACTTTCCACGTAAAGATTTTTTATTCCCCCGAGGATCACCTACGTAAATGAAAATCCCACATTTGGCTGCCGTCCGTACATTATGGAAATTGGGTCTGGTTTTGTGTTGTGGTAAACTTTTCGTATTACGCCAGTCACTGCGTTCCCCCAAGGGGCTGGAACTGGATTTGACTTGGATTATACTGATTTCCCAAAGATAAAGTACTGTTTATCTCTATTAAATGATAAATAGCTTAAAAGCTCTAATGCTGCCTAACCCCATGAGGCACCCACGTGCAGCCCGCTTCGATGCCCGAAAGGACGAAACATGCAGCTTTCGAACATGCGGACCCATCCACCAAGTAATCAAGCAGTGATTGTTAAAGTCGGTAGTTGCTTATTTTTGCTAATAGTTCAATCAATCAATCAAACACGTACAAGCACCGACTGAGCCAATTTCCGACTGGACCTCAGTTCTAGAATATGTCCGACTTGCACTTTTTATTTGTTTTTAACAGCAGACTTTGTCACCTTGAAGTGAGTAGAGAGAGACTGCGATGCCCAATTCAGTGAAATACTAAAAAATAAGCAACACACTACCAACAGCTACGTATTGGTTATAAATTTTATATGAACACGATTTTAATGACACAAAGAGTGGTTAAGGTTGTGGTAGTTTTATGAAGGTGTTTTTGTTTCGGAGTTGGGACAGTATGGCAAAATTACCAAGAGATGCTTATTCTACAAATTTCTTGCCCGTAACCACGCCTGTAGGCATCTAGAACTGTTAATATGAACCAAACGATTTCGCAAAACTAGGAGTCTTCTGCCAGCTGTGTCAAAAGCTTGGAAAGATAGCACTCAAATTGTAGGTTATCGCTTTCTGGCAAGGTCTTCGAAAAATTGAAACACTGAAGAAGTGATGACAAAGTAATAATGCACCCGGAGTGGAAGCTAATGCTACAGTATGTTACCACCAGTGAGAATCTTGGTAACGGTTTTTCATATATAAAGGGATCTTTGTTCGCTTGACGGTTATAATAAACATGAGACAGACCAGAAATATTTTTGTTTTGTTTTGTTTTGTCTGGCAAGTATTATAACCGCATTTCTGCTATTAGTGCAAGTTTCAAGTTTCCATCAAGCTCCTGGTTAATTTTTTCGGCGCCAGGACACATGATACCAAAACTTGATGGTAGGGCTGGGAAAACACAGACAACCACTTCTAAATTAAATTTTTGAATTTTTCTTGCTAGGTGGATCATGGAGATGAGGTCAAAAAACTTTTATTTCTGAAAATAATTTATAAAAATGAATCGACAGCAAAGTAACAAATCGCTTTATATAAGAACAAGCTCTGTAAGGACATCGAATCGCAGATTCGCCCAAATTTTAGAACAAGCCCAAGCACTGCCTCAGATCCATCTCAACCAGAGCAGTTCTTAATACTATAAAAAGTAAGAACGTTTTAAGAACATTTTGAGGCTGATTTCGCTAAAAAAAATTAAGAACATCGAGCCTTGGACAAAATTATCTGGTTCTTATGAAATAAAAGTGTTCAAGTATAAACAAAGTAACCAAAAGCAGTGAAACGACTGTTTATAACTATCGGAGTATCACTTTTTTCATCAGTTCTTCCCCCCTAGCTGTCAATGTAAGGGCGACTTTGGTTAAGTTTTAAATAAAGACTGTACAGAGATTACAAGTACAAAGGTTTACGGTAGAAAAGAAGTAATACATCATTTAATTATAAGTTAACGCACAGATATTAAACAATGTATCAAGCTGCCGGCACCAAACACCGTTGAAATCCAGCTCGATTTTAAATAATTTCGGTTCCTTCACTGCTAAATGCTTCTATCTTGCGCGAAATGATAGCCAGTGACCGAGCGTATTAAAACTGCCCTCGTAATGATGTCAAGCAGCAGGGTTTCGACAGAACCAAATTGGTCGAAAATTGCAGGTATATGATGGAATCACAGATAATTGCACAAAGGGTCAATATCCAAGATTTCAAACTATTGTATAGTCTGAGCTCAAACAGACGTGGTTGAGTTTTCCTTTAAATTTTTAAGCTCAAATCTAATTGCAAAACTATTAACTCTGCTGGAAAGAGCCTGTTAAAGTTAATAAGAATTCAACTTTTTAACTTGCCATGTGGTATAGAGGAGAAGTTAGTACAAAAGTAAAAACTAACATTGTGTAGACATCTTCTATCGCGTTACGAATATTGCGCAATTCTTAAACTGCCGGAGTGCAAGATACAAATATCTTCAAAAATATTGATTTTTATTTTTCAACAACTTCATCTTTACACATGATAGAAAGCTAAAAACGAGTCTTACGCTAATTTTTACATGCTCTTTCCAGCAGGGTTTATAGCTTTTCGATTATCCTTGAGCAGCAGAACTTAAACAAACCTCGAGCTTGTTTTAAAATTATCAGTTGAAACTACATATCACGGCTCACTCGCACCAACTACATACAATAAGCCACAATACACAGTTCGAGGTCAAAAGCAAGTCTCTTTGCGTACAATCGTAGACATGTAGTGTTTTAAAAAAAATCTTGTACATTACATTGCATCACAATAGATAACTGTTATAAACTTTATCAACTGTCAACCGGGCGATATCGAGAGTATATAAACTTTTAGACAAATGTCAATAACTCATGACAGGATCTACAAAAATAATCAATCAGTAAACGCTATTCTTAGATTTGAGTCAGAAGAACAATATGAAAGGAATTGCACTTAACTGTGGAATAAACTAGGTTTATTTAATTTTCATTGTTTCGTTGGGTAATGTAATAATTAAAAACCGACATTCACTCTTTTCTTCGGGTCGCAAAGCTTGGGTAAGATTGGCAGTTTTTCAAGAGTGATTGAAAACTCCGTGTGGTCGAGAAATATATAATAAATATGCGGTGTATATCTAGCAACTCGCATAATTACAATATCGTCCAATTGACATGATAGACATTTTGCATTGATAGATTAGTCTTTGTAGTAAAGTAGAATGTCAGCGGCCGTGTTAAATCATGACCTTCAACCTCGCTTCCTGGGTTGGGCAGAAGGGCGGTTATTGGCTATGATCCGCCTTGATAGGCCAGCGACTTACGAGAAGATACGAAGATCCAATATCAAGGTTATGTCATGCAATACATGAGTACATCGCACAGCAGGATGATTTTTAACTTTACTGAGTAAAACTCAAACTTGCAAACTCGAAACTGGAGATCGGATATTGCTGCCAAACATTACCTAGTACAATTTGAACACAAGTGTGACCTCAAGCTTTCCTTGTTTACTTTCACATTGGTTCTAATTCAAACAAACTGAACAATCCTCGGTTTTGGTGTTGTACCACAGCTAATATAACGGCAAAAACAGCAAGTTTGAGGTTTATTCGCAAAATAGTTGGTAACAGATGTGTTGCAGCAATCAATATAATTTGTTTTAAAAATGAGTTTCGTCACTCGAGCACAAGTCGCTGGAGTTAGCAACAAGAGATATAATTTTTTGGTGAAGAAAAGTGCCTCAATCTACTTGTATCACAGTTGGGGGTTTCCGAGTGTATTCATTATGTACCATGGACAAAAGATGTTTCAATAGCAATAAGAAGGACGTGGGGTTAGCTTAATGAGTTCTAAAACTGAAAACAATTGAAACGCAATTAAGACCAAAAAGACACTTGCTTAAATTAATCTTTCCGTTGTCAAGCTTCAAGTTTTGCAGATATCTTTCTAAATGTATTCGTGTTGCTTCAATGTTTTCTTGTTATTGTACTCTCAATATCAATGGTATTATTGTTCTTGCTGGGTTTGAAACACACTGTTGTTTTGAGGTGTAAGAAGAGTTTTGGCAAGTCTGTGCAAGAGTATAACTTTGAGTGTCGAAACAGAGAACCGTGTCTCCGGTTTCAGTTCCGTTACGACCACAAAGAAAAAGCTCACTATAAACACCTTTCGAGAAAAGTCACTCATGCAATCCATAAAGAAAACAAACAAACACAACATCGACTTGAAAAATTTCCGCAAACAGCAATGCGCGACCAATTGGTGTTTCATTGTAACTCACAGTTTGTTCGAAACCTAAATATAGGCAGTGGATATTGGTAGTAGAATCTACAAGTGGAAAGTTGTGGTAATTGAACCAGTTCAAACTTGTTCGAACTTGGCTGCAGTTGTTGATCAGGTCTGATAATAATTATAAAGCCGCAAAAAAGTATCATATTCGGCTATAAAACATCTTAAGAGTTAACGAATGCTAAAATCCAAACACTAAGTAGAACCAAGGTGAAGCTTGTGTTTCACTCGCCACCTTTTCTCAGCAGCATTAAAGTCAAGTTTTTTATGCTTTCGGCTCGATTCCAAAACCTACTAGAGTTTTTTTTTTAGAAACAAGAATCAGCATTACCTTCTTTAAAGCGGGCTTTCCCTTTGATTTCAATTTCTATTGACCTAAAAAGTGATTTACAGATCATGTGTTTTATATGCTTGAAAGAATAGCCATAGTACTCTGCTAGTGTTACACTGCCAGAACCCCGTTTCATTATCAGCTAGAACTCCAAAAATGGAGATTTAGGAAGGAAGCCATTCAACAGTGATTCGTCTCATGCCTTGATTATAGCTTTCTTAATTATCGGATTGTTTGTTCTTCTCTTATCTATATTTTTACACTATTAGGTCATCTGGGTAGTGTTTGTATTTGAATCTAAATCGGTTGGCAAATCGGTTGGCAGATCGGTTACAAAAACATAGAAAATGATGCCTTTAGAAGAGAACTTTATACCAATAGAACAGTATGATGACCCAAATTGTGAAACCAGCTGTATCTGCGATAATTAACCGAGGTCTTTGTCATGCAGTTATCAGAAGGGTTCTTTCCAGATGTTTGTAAAATCTGGTGCTCTCAAAATGTTGAAGGGTGTTTGTTTGTTTGTGCTGAACGTACAAGTTTCGCAAGTGTTCACATGGTCATATTTTTACAATGACACGAATGCTCAATTTTTGTTGCTGTTAGACAGCATCTTTACTTGTTTGCAATATAACGGAATCCCGAAATTAATGCTGGGTTGACAGTCAGCACAGTAGGGACCCTGGTAAAAATTTAAATTTCGAATTTGTAATTTAATTATAATAGACAACATGTTTAGACTACATCTGAAAATTTTTGCTACCTTTTTAAAAAAAGAACAGAAGAGATGTTTCTAAAATAATATGCTTACTACTACAAAATTTCTCTGAAGTGCTCGTAGCCGGCGAGGAAATCAGCTCAAATGCTCATGCACGCAAAACTAACACTGTGCTTGTATATTCGCAAATGCTCGCAGCGCCTCTATTCGATACCTAAAGAGTTATCGAATCCATTAAGCAAGATGATGTTAAAAAACACAAAGAAAGAGAATGAGGAAAAAATTGAAAGCAAAGTAGAATTATCACACAACAAAGTATATTTCCAAATCATTTGTAAATACGGTCATTATATAACAATAAAAATGCATTTTCATGAAAACTAATTGTTCTTTATTATGTATTCCCATCTGGCTGCTTGTAAGCTAAATATCAAGATGTTTTTGAATTTGTTATTTATTATTGCTACTATTATTATGATTACAACTTTTACTATTATCATTATTACTCTCACTGTTATAATATTTATCATTGTCATTATTACGACACAACAAAGCAGATCATTTCACATGTGACACAACAAAAAGCAATACAACAAAACACAACACAATACAGTACAGTACGATACAACAACAAAAAACACACAACAAAACACAACACAGCATAACGCAAAACGACACAACACAACACAACACAACACATGCAGCAAAGCAAAGCGCAGCACAACACAACAACAAAATGCAGTACAGCAAACACAACACGACATAACGCATTGCAAACGTTGGCAAACGTCACGCCACGTCATGTAACACAACAAGGAATAGCATAACGCAATGCAGCACTGTCAATACAATACAATATAATACAATAGAATGCAATGCAATGCAATACAATATGATACAATACCATACCATGCAATACCAAAAAAATACAATACAATACAAAACAACACAATGCAATACAATGCAATACAATACAATACAATACCATACCATGCAATACCATAAAAATACAATACAATACCATGCAATACCAAAAAATTACAATACGCTGCAATGCAATGCAATACAATACAATACAATACCATACCATGCAATACCATAAAAATACAATACAATACCATACCATGCAATACCAAAAAAATACAATACAATACAATACAATACAATACAAAACAATACCATACCATGCCATGCCATACCGTACCATACCATACCATACCATACTATACCATACCATACCGTACCGTACCGTACCGTACCGCACAATACAATACAATACCATGCCATACAATTTACAATACAATACAATAAAAAACAACACAACACAATACAATACAGTACAATACAAAACAATACCATACCATGCCATACCATATCATACCATACAATACAATACAATACAATACAATACAATACAATACAATACCGTCCCATCCCATCCCATACGATACGATACAATACAATACAACACAACATAAAAAAAATAACGATGTAACCATGCCATACCGTACCATACCATACCATACCATACCATACCGTACAATACAATACAATACAATACAATACAATACAATACAATACCATACCATACAATTTACAATCCAATACAATACAATAAAAAACAACACAATACAATACAGTACAATACAAAACAATACCATACCATGCCATGCCATACCATACCGTACCATACCATAACATACCATAACATACCATATCATACCATACCATACCATACCATACCATGCCATACCATGCCATACCATACCATACAATACAATACAATACAATACAATACCGTCCCATCCCATCCCATACGATGCGATACGATACGATATGATACAATACAATACAACACAACATAAGAAAAATAACGATGTAGCTAGCTTGAGATTTAGAGGAGGCAAGAAACGAGTGGACAAGTCCCTGTTGGAGGTCTAGAGGTAAAAGACCCCAACTTCAGCTGATAAATGTATTCAAAGATAGTGAGTTTCGATAGTACTTAGAACTTTCTTAAATCCAACGACTGAAATTTAAAATGGCGGCCATTTTAAGACCTGTTTGTGCGCGCGCGGTTTTCTGGGATCGGTGCCATATGATCAATTCAGTCAGGCGTTCCTAGCACACAAGAGCCGATCATCTGGTGCCACTTGACAAAAAATCGGAGAAAATTTCAATGTTGTTAATGTTGCCATAGTGGAGACTTTTGGGAAACCTTGAGGTCTTGTAACCAATGAAAAGAAAATGAAAACCATCAGCTGATTCTAGGATACTTTTTTTTAAAATCAAGGACTAGTAACTTGCAAAGTACGTTCTATTGCAAAGAGAGGAGAAATTGGTGCTGCTTTGGAACTTCAGTTTGTACCAAGAAGAAACTAATTTGAAAACCATACGCATCAGCTGATTCTAGTATAATATATTTTATCGCGTGGTATTCAAAGGAGAAGAAAGATCGGTGGTGCTTTGAGTATTGGGTTAGTAATCAAAGAATGGTTTGAAAACCACCAACTGATTCTACGATGGTGTTCTTTATACTATAACGTTTGATTAAGGATTAAACGTGAAGGAAAATTTGGTAGTGCTTTTGTTTTATGTGTTTTTATGTTAAGCATTTAATGTTTTAACTTTTCATTTTATTCTTTCAAATAAACATATGCCTAGTTTTTATCACGGTTATCTTAGTTTTATTGTATATCGCCATTAGCAATTGCAATAGTATCAGCAACAACAGTAGCAATAGTAATAGCAAAGGCATTAGCAATAGCAAAAGTAATGAGCGAAAGTAATAGAAATAGGAATAACAATTTAATTATAGTTATAGCAATAGCAATAGAAATAACGATAACATTATAGCAATAGTAATGGCAATATCAGTAGCAGTAACAATAATAGTAATAGAAAAAGCAATAGCAATAGTAATATTAACAGTAACAGCAACAGTAAGTAACAGCAACAGCAACAGTAACAGCAACAGCAACAGTAGTAGTAGTAGTAGTGGTGGTGGTGGTGGTAGTAGTAGTAGTAGTAGTAATAGTGGTAGTAGTAATAGTAGTAGTAGTAGTAATAGTAGTAGTAGTAGTAGTTGTGGTGGTGGTGGTGGTGGTGGTAGTAGTAGTAGTAGTAGTAGTAGTAGTGGTGGTGGTGGTGGTGGTAGTAGTAGTAGTAGTTACTTTAGGTGATTTCAAGAGTTGAAAATTTATGTCTTTGAGCTTTTTTTTTTTAATAATGCTCTCAATTAGTAATAAATCTTAATACAGTGACACTGTAGTCCTGATGATAATGTTGAAGATGACAATCATGCATGGCTTTAACTTTTTTTTGTCTTAGCCATATTGGTTACTAAATATTCCGTGTAGCCGGCCAGCAACGCCCTAAACTGACTAGCTTCCTTTTGACTGTGTATAATGAACTTTTGATCGAGACAATACTGCATGGCATCATTTGGGCAGTATTAGTAAACACGAAATCGAATTTTACGTGATGTATTTTAGATGGAACTAAAATAACAAGTTTTTCGAAATGTCAAATCGAAGCACTGAGTATAGAATTGAATGGCAGAAGTGAAATATAGTTTGTTTGTTCCAGCTAGCGAGCTGTTTATCAATCTTAACTGTGCTGTGGTTAGGCACGAAAATCGCTGAGTCACACACCGCTGTATTGGGTTGACGGAAAAAGAAAAGGCCCCTGTTTCATGTATTCTGTTTACAGAGAAATATTTAATAGACGTCAGATATTTGATTAAGTTACAGCGCTTTCACTATAGTTTACAGCCTTACAGAACACGCACAAGTTTTTGTGGTTGTTTTGCGTAGTGTCTTTGGTAAACGAATAACTCCTAAATGTGAAAAAGATCTACCAAAGTTTTGTTTAAAAGATTGTTTATCTGAATTTGGTTTGAACCAATATTTTTCTCAGAATATTAACACGATATTAAGCTATGTTTTTTGAAAAACATTTGCGGTAGGGACGGACACGCGTTTAGACTTCCGATGATTTTAGTGGATTTTTCCGGTGATTTTATCATGCATTTGATCACGAATGAAGGGTGGTTTGATTGTGTGCCAAACCTGCACATTAAATCAAGTTTTATATAATAAAGTAGATCCTAATATAGTGAGACTCGTAGTATGTTTAAACAACCCGGCTTATGTAGCTTACAAATGAGAAACTGACAAAATTGTTTTTCCTTTCAAGTTTTACTGATGATAGAAACGACATAGGGAAACCACACTCATGACTATAAAGAATTCGTGTGTGCAAACAAAATTTTAAATTTAATTGTAGGGTGTCGAATAGACAATTTCCGTCGAACCAAGACTGTACGTGATTGCACACCAGTGATAACATTGATCGTACGAACACATCGAGACATGTAGAAGCAACAAAACGGGGATCAGTTTTTTTAAAAAAAAACGTTTAGCTGACAAATGTTGACAAGAGTTTGAAAGCTGTAC
Organism: Bergia puertoricense; assembly: GCA_026167885.1. Lineage (NCBI taxonomy): Eukaryota > Metazoa > Cnidaria > Anthozoa > Zoantharia > Parazoanthidae > Bergia > Bergia puertoricense. The sequence continues at coordinate 21,967 of JANSTQ010097761.1, forward strand.
AAATCTGTGAAAATAATCCTCGACGTGTGTGTTTTGAAATACTGCGGTTAAAAACAGATTAAGCATAAACGAGTTTCCAAGCTAGCGCGGAATGAAAACGTTACACGCACTTTTGTATAAGAACAAAGCTCAAATCGCCCAAAATATAAGAACATGCTGAGGCTGGGAAGACTCGAAGACACTGACAGTTTTACAAGACGAAATTTTAAAATTCGTTACTTAAGTCCGAATTAGTAATAAAACGTTTAAGTTTTGATATTTTCGAAACATTTATTTTCATATCGTAAGCGTCTTTAAAATTGATAAAGAGTCTGCTCTGACGAAGGGCTAGTTAACACTCGAAACGTCAGCTTTCAGCCAAACCCAAAGCCAAAGGCGAAAAACATACCATATCAACTTTTGTTGATCAACGAAACATTCAAAACGCAAGATTTAAAGTTGCTTTTTTTTTTTGAAATATTTCCAAAAAAAATAAGCAACTTCAAATCTTGCGTTTTGTTCAATTAAATTTGTGCAACATTAAATCTGTCGACCGATCAATGAACGCGTTTTTCCAAAGTTTTGATGACTCGACGGAGATCATTCCCTAAACACAGAGATACAACGAACATAAAGAACAAATGGACATTAATCAAAGAATTAATTTAATTGTTTCAAATAACTTTTAAAATTAAAAAGCACGCCGACTGACAGAGTAGAAGGTTCCGATTCATAGTGCCGCTGAATCCGCTGTTCTACCTTGGTGGTCTACGCATCTCGTTTTCAAAAACACATCAAATGACGAAAGATTGTAAGGGGAAAAGTCCTGTTTTATTTTCTTCAACATCCTTCACAATGTTTTGAAAGTGAGTTTGATTATGGTTGATGTATTCAGACCTCGACGCTTGAATAACGGGACAAAGAAACAATGGTGTCCGAAAGCACTGATTATATATGTAATCACTGTAGCCAGGGTGTTAAAGGGAGCGACTTCAGTACATGTAGAAATAATCTCAGTGCATGTTTCATGCGGCCGTGCGATGACTTGTATACAGACAGAATATTACTGGTATTGGCGTTTTATCTTAAAAATGATACTTTGGTTATTCGAAATGTAATTAAACCAAGTGCTGTGTTCAACAGTAAATTAACCTGTGCTTTGAGCGGTGAGTAGCACAGTTTGATTAAGGAATAACCGTATACATTCTCCAGAACATCATGCATTGTCGCTGCATTGTTTCACCAATGCTCAGACTTAAGTGCATGAAATTTAAGTAAAACCTTTAAAAATAAAGTGTCAAACCAAGCCTTCGTAGCATGTGTTTCCAATGCATGTGGACATATATTTTTTGGTTGTTTTCGATTATGTCTTAGTTAACCTGCTATCAACTGTGCATTTCGCTTGAAAGTTATTGTGTATTATATGATATATAATTTAAATATTAAAATATAATTTTAATATAAAAATATATTAGCTTAGTTAACAACTGTAATATATTCTGTTTATCGTTCCCTTTTTGTAAACAAAAATGGAAATAACTTACTCTGTTAGTTTTATAAGCGGCTGAAATCATTTAGATGGTGAACAAATATGGTTTTCAAAATCCTAATCCCGTGTCTAGTAAAGTAGTATGGCATGTCTTCAGCATTCTGTTGTTACTCCCGTTTCATTCAGCTTTATCCCGACATCTTGTGGCGTTCACTGCATTTTACTTTGATATACTTTGTGAAAGTACAACATAATAGCGAAATGGATTTATACGAACAAACCAAATTTAAACAAGGTTGAAAGACAACATGCTCTACCGTTCAAGTCAGTTTTAAAGGTTATACAACTGCGATGATGATGTTTTAAAGGTTATACATCTGCGATTTCTGAAATAAAGCTTTTCTGGTGAGAGGCGTATGCTGTATTGATTTATCTTTCTATATTCTTACTTTATGACATTTACCAGGGCCGTAGCCAGAACTCAAATTTAGAGGAGGCAAAAACTGACACCGGTTCTTCCCCAGGCACTTTTAAAAAACAATTCCTTCAAATGTTTTTAAAAAAACCTCTAAAATCGCAAGGATCACAAATTTTAGGGGAAGCATTTGCCTCACCTGCACATAGCTGGCTACGGCCCTGTTTATATGTAAGTAAAAACTTAAACTTGAGAAATTGAGGAAGGATTTGTCGATGAAATTGTGATACACGCGTAGGTTGCGATTGATAGAATATGAATAACTAAAATGGATGTAGCTCTGAAAGAGCTTTTACCATCTCAAAGAACAAGGCTACTGCGAAATAAGCTGCATAATTTCATGTTACCTAAACTACGAACAAGCCGTTTTAAGTCAGTTTTTATGAACAGATGCCTTTTTAACGTGTAATGTCTTTTAAGACATTAAAATAGTCATTAAAATAGTTTCAGTCATTTTAAAAGCGTTGTTGTTGTTTCCATAATGTTTTCCTTTATATTTCTAACAAATAGGGCTCTTGTATTTGAGATAAAAAAAAAACCTTTATTGATTTTGAGCATCGCCTAAATTTTCGATCCTTGACTGCAAGTATCACCATGAAGGATTTCAGTTTGGATTAAACTGTGTTCATAGCCATTGGATCAGATCATGCTGAAGAGACTGAAGGCATTTCAACAGTGTGACATTCACGAATTATCCGTAATTCCTACAGATTGGTCCGTGTGTGTGTATACACGACTTTTCTTATAAGCTATCTTAAAAAGCTCTGTTTCAGATCTATAAACACCCATATTTTCAACGAAAACAGTTATTTTATTTATAAAAGTAAACCTGACAATTTAAAAACAATTTGGGGCTGAAACTGCCAGATAATCAATAATACAGAGCCTTGGCCCAAACTATCTGGTTCTTATAAAAATACGCGTATGCCAGACAACCGGATACAGAAACGTTAATTCTCTGGCTAGGCTCAATATCTCCAAGCACACACTACTTTTGCTACAGTGTTTTTTTTATAGTTCGAGAAACATATGGAAAGTAAAGTTTCCACTTCTTTTGGGTTTTTTGTATGCAGATGGTCCCAGATCAAACAGATTTCATTATGTTCTGATATTAACGCTGACTTAACAGACGGAAATTCAACATGTTCAACCGCGCCACAATTTTTTCATAGATACTATATAAAATGGAAATTGCATGTAAACATCTTTAGCTGAATTTTAAGGTCTTTTTATACTGATTTTGATTTTCACTTCAATGTACATATTTTTTTCTTTCAGTTTTGCTTACCATTTGGCATATATTCATTCTTTTGAAAAACTTGGTCTGTATTTCATATCAACTGATATTAACAAATACTGCCCATTTGTTTTACAATAATTTTATTTGTAGACTTCAATCAATTCACTTTGATCTTGGAGCTCTTTGAATCTAAGAAGAAATCTAAGCAAAATGTTTAATAATTCCACAAACAAAGTTTGCTGAAACAAAGATTTACTCAATTTGTGATCCTAGCTAAATGTCCGTTTCTTAAAACGAAGCACTGAGTCAGTATAATTTACGAAGAAAATAAAGTAATTTCATTAAAGTCTTG